>JARBWK010000009.1:136260070-136317570 GCA_030556195.1 Anolis apletophallus | reverse complement strand
GCATGCTTCTATAATGTGCACACATTGCAAATTACAGAGGGTACCTTTGCAAGCTGTGTATATAGATATATATATGTTTGCAAACTATAACAGGCACATATGTAAAGGATAAGGCGCACACATAATATGCACACATTGCAAACTGCAGAGGGTGCCTTTGCAAGGTATTTGTGTGTGTCATGTATATATGTTTGCAAACTATAGCAGATACATATGGGAAAGAATGATGTGCACACATTGCAAATTACAGAGGGTACCTTTGCAAGCTATGTGTGAGTCTATATATGTATACATACATATGCTTGCAAATTATAACAGGCACACATTGCAGAGGATAATGCGCACACATTACAAATTACAGAGGGTGCCTTTGCAAGCTGTGTGTATATATATATATATATATATATATATATTGCAAACTATGACAGGCACATATGCAAAGGATAAGGCGCACACATAATATGCACACATTGCAATCTGCAGAGGGTGCCTTTGCAAGCTATGTATATGTATGTGTATAGATACATAGGGTGCCTTTGCAGGCTGTATGTGTATAGATATATAGGTTTGCAAACTATAACAGGCACATATGCAAAGGCTAATGTGCATGCATTGATATTAAGCACACATTGCAAGTTGCAGAGGGTGCCTTTACAAGCTCTATGTGTGCCTATAGATGTATACATCTATACGTTTGCCAAGTATCAAAGGCACTAGGGGTTGCAAGTACAAAAACAGAGCTTCCAATGGCACCCTGCGCAATATTTTGGGGCGAACTCTTGGGTCTCTGCTTGCAAGCTTGAACCTTCCCGGGACCATCACCCGCTTCCTTGGTTGTTGCTTTGGAGGGGCTTATGCAAAACGGGGTGCCTTTGCTGATGGGCTCTGTTGTCTCTCCATTTTGCTTGGAGTGCCTCTCCTGCTCCTTGCCTCCATCTGTTTGCCCAGCTCATCTTTGGCACAGAAGGGAAGGAAGGAAGGAAGGAGGCAGAGAGAGAGAGAGAGAGAGGGCTGCAAGCTGGAGCCCTTCCTGCCAGAGGAATCCGGGTTTTCCTCCTCCTTGGATCCAAAATAACACCATTCCCTTTTCTCTTGCCCTGAAAGGCAGTGGCAGCTCCCTGGTGAGGAATGTGCAGCAACTGGAGCCAGGAGAAGGAGGGCATCTCTGCGCCTTGCGGTGCGCTGGGTTGTGTTTGTTTATATGGCAGGCCAAAGGGACGGGTCCCTTCCTTATGATGATGATGCCAGGGTGGTTCTTTCTCTTCTCTTTGATATCGAGCAGAATTTGGGGGTCTAGCCATGAAGGGGGGGGGGGGGTGGAAACTCTAGTATACTAAGTATTAGGAGGAGGAACTGAAGGCAAAGCAGTCAAATTGCAATTAAATCAAATAATATATTATGTACCCGAAGTCGGGTTTGTATACAATAACGAAATCACAATGCAAAATCACGCATTCTACAGTCGTAACATAAATTCATCACGCCTGATACATAATGGAATATGAAGGGATATTACCCCAAAGCGAGTGATAGAAAGTCCCAAAGTCCGAGACCCACAGTCCATAAAGTCATTCAAATTAATCCAATGAAGTCTTGGGAAAATTATAAATACAGTTCACGGAGGGCTCAGCGCGATCTGACGATTGCGTAAGTACCCGCGCTCAAAATCGTTTCGCTGGAAGCTTTTTCAAAGACCGGGGACTTATCCAAACGGTTACGGTGTGTAGCGTAGTAATTCTGCAATTTAAAACAATCTTGTATACCTTAATAAAACGGAATGTTTGTGTGTATTCGGAGGGCGGAAGGGCGGCTATGTGGCAGCCACTTTCACAGGCCACAGCGACCAGCGCGGGTGATGGACCTGTACCAAACTTGGTACACATAACCCCCTTTACGCCCTGGCGCGGGTCGGGGGACATGACCCACGGATTATGGGATTTGTAGTACTTTCCAACACTTTGGTTCCCACAGACCACTGAGGCCACCAAAAAGGACCAATACAGACCACACTCAGCACACACAGCCCCCATGACCCACTCTACGTCCTGGTGCAGTTCGGAGGAGGGTGGACCATGGATGATGGGACTTGAAGTGCCTCTACTCACTTCCCAAGTCTGCTGCAACCCTCATCCAATCACTGATCAAGACCAAACTTGCCATACATAACCCCCATGACTGCCTTCACGTCCTGGTGAGGTTGGGGGAGGACTGACAATGGATGATGGGAGTTGTAGTACTTTTACACCCCTCTGTTCCCACAGACCACTGTGGCCCCCAACAAACAGTTAAAGACCACACTTGGCACACAGAGCCCCAGTGACCCAGTCCACATCCTACTGAAGTTTGGAGGGGGACAGAACATGGATGATGGGACTTGCAGTACCTTCCCTCACTTCCCAATCCTGCTACAAACCTAATCCAATGACTGATCAACACCAAATCTGGCACACAGAGCCCTCATGACCCACTCTACAGCCTGGTGCAGTTTACTGTGAGACGGACCACGGATGATGGGACTTGAAGTACCTTCACTCACTTCCAAAAACAATGCATCCCTCATCCATTCACCAATACAGACCAAACTTAGCACACAGAGCCCCCATGACCCAATCTACATCCTACTACACTTGGGGGGGGGGGGGGCAGATGATGGGACTTGCACTACCTTCAGTAATTTCATGATACCACTGCAACTCCCAATAATGATGGATCAAGACCAAACTTGGCACACAGAGCCCCCATGACCCACTCTACATCCTGCTGCGCTTCTCAAATAACCCGGGCAGGGCCGGGTCCCCAAGCTAGTATACAATAATAAACCCAAGTATATATACAGAAAAGTTTCTCATAGAGTGACCACAAAGGAGAACATGAATATCCAAAATACATACCAAACATAGTAACATTTACTTGGGTTTATTATTGTATATTGTTTTCCATTGCAGAATTACTACGCCCAAGACTTCATTGGATTAATTTGAATGACTTTATGGACTGTGGGTCTCGGACTTTGGGACTTTCTATCATTCGCTTTGGGGCAATATCTCTTCATATTCCATTATGTATCAGGCGTGATGAATTTATGTTATGACTGTAGAATGCGTGATTTTGCATTGTGATTTCGTTATTATATACAAACCCGACTTCGGGTACATAATATATTATTTGATTTAATTGCAATTTGACTGCTTTGCCTTCAGTTCCTCCTAATACTTGGTCTAGCCATGAAGGCAAAGACCAGTCAGACCCACCAAAGAGGATCCGAGGTAGCCCTGGCGAGATAGGAAGCAGCCAATCCCAATTTCCCTGAATTTCCCAAATTAAGATCTCACCAAGTTGAAGAAACACCCCTCAGTTGTTTATTTCGTTCCAGCTGGAGCGGAGGTCAAGCCACAGTCGTTTGCCCAAAGCGGACATAAAGCACAAGGCAATGCAGTACAGCAGTGTTTCCCAACCGGTGTGACGCGGCACACTAGTGTGCTGTGAGCGATCCTCAGGTGTGCTTTGGGAAATTGGAACCTCCCAGCATGCTTTGCGAGTGTGCACTCTAGCGTGCGCAAGGAGGGAAGGAAGGAAGAGGTGCACACCACGCCATTCCCCGAGGCTCCCCTTCCCATTATGCAAATCTTATTTACTTCCCCTTCTTAGTGCTGAGCGCAAGCGATAGTCAAAGGCTTTGGTTTAAAGATTGCTAGGACGTAGGCCGAAGGGGAGGGCGGCAGCCTGGAAGAGCGCGAGGCGAAGGAGTCCCGTCACGGCTGCTGCAGGAGCCGTTGGAGGCTGGCTATAGGCTGATAAAGACAGAGGAGGCGGCGGCAGGGTGAGACAGGGGAGGGCTGAGTCGCGCCCACGCAGGCGGAGGGAGCGAAGGGGCCAGGCCCACTTTGAGTGGCAGCAGTTGGCCGTGCTCTGCTGCCGGCGCTTCCTGCTTTCTGATAGGACGAGGCGAGGAAGGGGCAAGGCGGTTCCTCTCGTTGCGCTCTCGCCGGCGGCATTTTGTAGCGCAGCGGAGGAGCCCCAAATAAAAGAACGGGCGGGAAGCGCATGCGGTGCTACAGCCCCCCCCCCTTTCACACGACGGGAGGGTGAGAAGAAGGTGTTCCGAATGCTCTTTGATTGTATGTGAACTATAAATCCCAGAAACTATAACTCCCAAATGTCAAGGTCTATTTTCCCTTAACTCCATCTGTGTTCACATTTGGGCATATTGAGTATTCATGCCAAGTTTGGTCCTGATCCAACATTGTTTGAGTCCACAGTGCTCTCTGGATATAGGTGAACTACAACTCCAAAACTCAAGGTCAACGCCCACCAAACTTTTATAGTATTTTCTCTTGGTTGTGGGAGTTCTGTGTGGGAAGTTTGATTCCATTCCATCATTGGTGGAGTTCAGAGTGCTCTTTGATTGCTGGTGAACTACAACTCCCTGCAACTACAACTCCCATCGAAACAGGCCCAGGTTTCACACTGAGTGTATAAATACATTTAAACACTATATGTATTACTGTGTTAGAGTGTCATTTTGTGTCATTTTGGTTGGTGGTGTGCCCCAGGATTTTGAAAATGTAAAAAATGTGCCGCGGCTCAAAAAAGGTTGAAAAACACTGCAGTACAGCACATTCTTATAGAGAAACAAGAGCTGTCAAAATTCAAATTTCCCACCCACCGCCTCTCTGCCAGCTTCCAGCTGATTGGTTGGATTCCTCAGCTGGCTGGGAGGCGCTGCCGGCTCTGCCACGCCTCAGCCAATCAGAGAGCCGGCGCCACGTTGGGCTCTCGCCCAATCAGAGCGAAGGAGGCGTAGGGGCCCAAAGAGCAAAAGCGAGATAGCAGTTAGTGTTATAATTAATCTAGGAAAAATATGGCACCAAAATGGAGCCAATCCGTTGACTCGTGGATATGGGGGCTCGATGGGTTTACGTATCCGTGGTTCAAAGTAACGCAGTTTCGACCTCCCCGGGACGCTGTAAGGGCATCCCAGGCAAGCCAGCCGTGATCTGCAACTCAGGAGAGGAGAGGTTCATGCTTGGAGACGGTAAAGGACACAACGTATCACTATGGAGAGGAAAAGTTGCAATTTAGTGTTTCTTTATTGGAGGATTTGTTACAATGTTAGGGTCATAAGAAAGTAAAGTAAAGTAAAGAAAGACTGCTGGTTGAGCTGCTGCTGCAGCCACGCTCCCATTGATGCTGTCCCAATAGGGCATCCAAGAACTGCGGAACTCCCTGCTGCAGGTCAGAATGCAGGGGGCTTCCCGTGTCCGCTGTCATTTTCTCTTCTGCAACAAATAAGGAAGGAAGGCAATTATCGGAGACCCTTGCTGGGAAAATGCCTTTCTTGGCTTTGCAAAAGGAGAAACCGAGGGCTTCCTGGGGCATTTCGGGCCCGTTTCCCAGAACTGGAGGCGTTCAGAGCAAAGAAACATCTTGGAACCTGGACCATCTGTTAGGAGGGTTTGCATTGAGCCTTCCTTCAGGACAAAAAAGGGTCGGGCTAGGTGACTTTTGGGGGTCTCTAAGCAGAGGCAAGATAGGACTCTGTTGGGAGAGTTTGCATTGTGTTTTACTGCTGGGCAGAAAGGGACACGACTAGATTGACCCCAAGGAGTTGGATGGGCATCTGCCAGGAGGGTTTGCATTGTGATTGCAGGGCAGAAGGGGGTCAGATTAGATGGCCTCTGGGGGTCTCTAAGCAGAGGTAAGATGGGCATCTGCCAGGAGGGTTTGCATTGTGATTGCAGGGCAGAAGGGGGTCAGATTAGATGGCCTCTGGGGGTCTCTAAGCAGAGGTAAGATGGGCATCTGCCAGGAGGGTTTGCATTGTGATTGCAGGGCAGAAGGGGGTCAGGCTAGATGGCCTTTGGGGGTCTCTAAGCGGAGGCAAGATGGGCATCTGCCAGGAGGGTTTGCATTGTGATTGCAGGGCAGAAGGGGGTCAGACTAGATGGCCTTTGGGGGTCTCTAAGCGGAGGCAAGATGGGCATCTGCCAGGAGGGTTTGCATTGTGATTGCAGGGCAGGAAGGGGTCAGACTAGATGGCCTTTGGGGGTCTCTAAGCAGAGGAAAGATGGGCATCTGCCAGGAGGATTTTGCATTGTGCCTCCCAGCAGAAGTTCATCATATTTAGTCTAGAGAAAAAAATATTGTCACCTAATAAAGACCCAAATTATTATTATGTTTATTTGTTTATATGTATATTCATCCCATTCTCTCTCTCTCTCTCTCTCTCTCTCTCTCTCTCTCTCTGCAAAAGAGACTTGAAGTGAAGGAAATAGGAAGGAGGAGGAGAGTCATGCATGGCAATAAACCAAACCTGAATCCGCTTCGGGGTTTAGTCCGAAAGGGAGACACCCAAAGTTCTGGAAACTTTCTCAAACACTATTTTGGATCGCTCTGGGTTTTAGTCTGTCCATCAGTCGAGTGTTTTGGGAGCTGAAGATCCATAAGTCTGGAGGAGAACTATGGCACGACCAGAGTTAAAGGGCTATCAGACTGCTTTAATTCCTCAGTCCGAACCCATCAAGCAAATCCCGCAGCAAGTGGGTCCACCGCCATGCATGTGCGAGACGTCCCCCGAAGGCACATGGCACATTGTGTGTAATGGAGCCCACCATGCATGCATGCATGCTCCTTTTAGGACTCCATTCCCAACATCCATTAGCCTTTTCCCCTTTGAATCACCCCCTGCAGCCATGCTTTGACCTCAATGGGACCCGCTGGATGACCTTTGGGGGCACCCATAGGCATTTATTGGAGCATGTGCGATGCAAGGAAGGAAGGCCACTGAAAAAAGAGTTTCCCCTCCAGATGTAGGCCAGGCACCTTTTTTAAAAGGCTATTCTCAGTTCCTCTGAAATTCTAGCAAAACAACAACAATAGGTTCTTCTCTTGCAGGGTTCAGTGGATTGTCCCACCCTGAAAATAATAATAATAATAATAATAATAATTTTCTCACAGGGTTCAGTGGATTGTCCCAACCTGAAAATAATAATAATAATAATAATTTTCTCTCTTGCAGGGTTCAGTGGATTGTCACAACTTGAAAATAATAACAATAACAATAATTTTCTCTCTTGCAGGGTTCAGTGGATTGTCCCAACCTGAAAATAATAATAATAATTTTCTCTCTTGCAGAGTTCAGTGGATTGTCTCAACCTGAAAATAATAATAACAATAACAATAACTTTCTCTCTTGCAGGGTTCAGTGGATTGGCCCAACCTGAAAATAATAATAATAACAATAACAATAATTTTTTCTCTTGCAGGGTTCAGTGGATTGTCCCAACCTGAAAATAATAATAATAATAATAATTTTATTTCTTGCAGGGTTTGGTGGATTGTCCCAACCTGGAAATAATAATAATAATAATAATAATAATAATTTTATTTCTTGCAGGGTTTGGTGGATTGTCCCAACCTGGAAATAATAATAATAATAATTTTATCTCTTGCAGGGTTTGGTGGATTGTCCCAACCTGGAAATAATAATAATAATAATAATAATATTTTTATCTCTTGCAGGGTTCAATGGATTGTCCCAACCTGGAAATAATAATAATAGGTTCCTCTCTTGCAGGGTTCGGTGGATTGTCCCAACCTGGAATTTGAATATGGAGACTCCGACTCCTTTGCTGCTGAACTTTCAGGTAAAACAAAGGAGAGAATATTATTTCTGTCCAAACTGCGTTAACTCTGCAATGTAGATGCAATTTATTATTTATTTTATTTAAAATTTTTGTGCCCCGACCTCCTCACCTGCGTGAAGGGACTCCGACCGGCTTACAGCAAAATTCAATGCCATACAAATTTAAAAAACATCTTAACACAGCATATTAAAATACATAAAAACAGAGATACATAAAACCACATTCAGCTCGGTCTATAAAAGTGGTCACCCATTTCCGATTGAAATCCATCTCAGCTTATTCTGGGAAGGCCTCGTTCCACATCCAAGTCTTCACCCCCCTCCTGAAGGACAACAGGGAGGGGGCAGATCTCACATCGCTTGGGAGGGAGTACCACAGCCGAGGGGCCACCACAGAGAAGGCCCTGTCTCTTGTCCCCACCAGACGCGCTTGCGAAGATGGCGGGATCGAGAGCAGGGCCTCTCCGGAGGATCTTAATGTCCTTGATGGTTCATAGGGGAGCAGGCATGTAGCCAGGGGGCTAAGAGGCTTCAGCCCCGAAATTCTCAGGGTGGTCCGCGAAAAGGCCTGACTGGTACATTATTTAAACTGTTATGTTTATTCATATCATGATCTGATCATCATGCTCATTATATCCCACATTCATGGGGTTATTGGGATAACAATACAAAAGGTTTGCTAGGGTAGACCCTCTTCCACCCAGTCTCAGCCCCCCCCCGAACCAAACTCAGCCCCCGAATCAAAATCCTGTAGGGGGGGAGAATTCGTTCGGAAAAGTAAACTTGGCCGGAACCGATTAGGGTTTTGTAGGTTAAGACCAGCACTTTGAATTGTGCTCGGAAGCTAATTGGCAGCCAATGGAGCTGGCGCAACAAGGTAGTTGTATGCTCCCTGTGCCCCGCTCCCGGTAGCAATCTGTCTTCAAAGGCAGCCCCACGTAGAGTGCGTTGCAGTAATCTATTTGGGATGTGACCAGAGCGTGGACGACCGTAGCCAGATCAGACTTCCCAAATTACGGGCGCAGGTGGCGCACGAGTCTTAACTGTGCAAAAGCTCCCCCTGCCAGCGCCGAGACCTGGGCTTCCAGGCTCAGCGATGAATCCAGGATCACTCCCAGGCTGCGAACCTGCGTCTTCAGGGGGAGTGTAACCCTGTCCAGGACAGGCTGTAACCCTATGCCCTGTTCGGCCTTTCGACTGACCAGGAGGACCTCTGTCTTGTCTGGATTCAGTTTCAATTTGTTCGCCCTCATCCAGTCCGTTACAGCGGCCAGGCACCATTGCCATTAGGTTTCTCTTTCAGCCCCAAATCATTCCTAATTCCAGGAAGCTTGCACAAGTATTAGGCTATTTATCTTTTTTTGTGGATGCATTTGTGCAAAATTAGAGCAACGGTATATAGGTCACCTACGCCCCCGAATGTGCCTCCTATATAGATAGGGTTTCCTTTCCTTTTTGCTGCCACATCTAATCAATGCTCCGCCGAGATGTGTAGCCTTGAAGGCATATTTCCCCCCCAAACGCCTCTGCATTGTTCTTGTGAATAATGTCAATTCCATTGAAAGGTGGTGCGCCCAGATGCGCTCTGCATTCAACCCGATGTCTGGGTCTGCTCTAGATCACTTAGCTCAGGGTTTGGCATTGCCGTGTTGTTGTTGCTTTTGCTGTTGTTAGCATTGCAATAATAATAATAGTGTGTGTGTGTGTGTGTTTAAAACCAAATAGGACCCCTCCTAAATAACACTAGCCCAGGATTTTGCATAGCTATAAATATTTTTTAACTATTTGTATTTAATTGGTTTTAAATCTGTTTAATGTATTTTAGGGTATAATTGCTGTTTTATTGATTATATATGTAGCATCGAATTGCTGCCTTTTGTTAGCCGCCCTGAGTCTCCCTTCGTAGGTAGAGAAGGGTGAGTTATCTTTCGGCATTACTTCGCGAACGAAAATTCTTAGGAAGGACTCATTTCGCGCTTTCTACAAGCGCGTTGATGACTAAAAAGGCCAATCTGAGATAGGCAAGTTCGGTTGCAGAAAGCACAGCAGAAAGTCTCCTTGGGTGATGTTGTTTCCAAGTTGCGGTTCTTACTGCGTTGTCGTTTCTCATCGAGACCCATTCGGCGTGTCTTCTTGAAAGAGGCCGCAGCATTGTGGATAGTGCGTCTCCATGCCTCCCGATGTGAGGCCAGGGTGGACCATTGTTGGTGATCAATCTGGCCAAGCCTGAAATGTTGTTTCAGGGAGTCCTTATATCTCTTTTTGGGGGCGCCTCTCTTGTGCTGACCCGTGGCGAGTTCACCATAACCTTTGAGCCTGTGCAATGGATTTTTCTGGTGGAGCGCAGCGTGCACAGAACTGGCCTTACCCTTTAAACCAGGGGTGCTCACTATGTAGCTCGGGTGCTACTAGTAGATCTTTGGCCCTCTTCCAGGTGATCTTCGGGCCTCACCAGCTGGATGGGGCACTCCTGCCATGTGTGTGCACACCCTGCGCACACGCGCACTCCTGCTGCTGGCTTCCGTTCTCGCGGTGCTTCTTTCACCTGCGGGCATTGCAGGAAGAAGGAAGCACGAGGTGGGGCCTCTGGAGGGAGCGCCCTGCCTCTCTCTCGTCCAGAAGCCGCTGTGCAGCCTCCGTTGCTGGCGAGACTGGCAGGACGGAGCGCTCCCTCTGGATGCCCCGCCTCGTTCTCTCTCCTTCCTGCAATGATCCCGCAGGCGGAAGAAGTGCTGCGCGGGCGGAAAACAGCAGCATGAGCATGCACGGTGGCAAGAGCGCGCGGCGGCGGGAGCACGCGGCGGCGGGGGCAGGTAGATCTTTTGGACTTGGTTGCTTTAAGAGTAGCTCGCATGCTGAAAAAGTGTGAGCACCCCTGCTTTAAACCAAAGGTTCAAAAAGAGCGAGAAAAGAACGCCAAACACAGAAGTAGCTTTTCAAAATCAAATAATTCTATTTCAGGTACATTTTCTTTCAGTCATCATACAAGTACGGTTGCAGTGGAAACAAAATCATGAAGATTGCATTAGCAAGTCTCAAAATTATAATCCTCCCAAGGAGTCAAGGTCCCGGGTTGTCCAAATAATAAGTATTTTCAATGATGTATTAATCGCATATAGTTCATAAGGTGGTCAACCCAGATTGGTGGACGGTCTAGCCGTTTCCGCCATCTTGGCTTCGTCGACCTTCAGACCAATGCTCCAAGAAATAAAGTTTCCAAAGTGATCCGGAAAATGTCTATAAGAAGTGAAACAATACAATCCATCATCATATATATACACATTGTATCCCTATCTTATTATATGCACTCAAGCGTTCAAGGAGAACTAACAGAAGTATAGGCTGTCATACATACCAAATATATAATCAACAATTCTCTCTGTTAATACCATCAACAATCTCGCCGGACAGGGAATGAAACTCAAAGGCAAACTCATTCCCTGTCCGGCAAGATTGTTGATGGTATTAACCGAGAGAATTGTTGATTATATACTTGGTATGTATGACAGCCTATACTTCTGTTAGTTCTCCTTGAACGTTTGAGTGCATATAATAAGATAGGGATACAATGTGTATATATATATGATGGATTGTATTGTTTCACTTCTTATAGACATTTTCCGTTCACTTTGGAAACTTTATTTCTTGGAGCATTGGTCTGAAGGTCCCGACGAAGCCAAGATGGCGGAAACGGCTAGACCGTCCACCAATCTGGGTTGACCACCTTATGAACTATATGCGATTAATACATCATTGAAAATACTTATTATTTGGACAACCCGGACCTTGACTCCTTGGGAGGATTATAATTTTGAGACTTGCTAATGCAATCTTCATGATTTTGTTTCCACTGCAACCGTGCTTGTATGATGACTGAAAGAAAATGTACCTGAAATAGAATTATTTGATTTTGAAAAGCTACTTCTGTGTTTGGCGTTCTTTTCTCGCTCTTTTTGGATTACTCTGAGAACTAACGCCCTTAGATTTCATTAAGCCAAAGGTTCGTCTGCCGGGGCCTAGCAAGCTGGGACGGTGGCAGCGAGGTCCTCAGGTCATAGGTTTGGTTCGAGTTAGATGGTTGACCTTACAGGGTTAGACGAGCACCATCTGCCCGGATTTGAATTTAGAGTTTTCCTTCTCTTAGGATGGTTGCCAAAAGGCTAGGGAGCCCATCCTACCTGTTGATGCCCTTTGTGAGACCCTTCGGTTGTGACCTGTCTGGCATGGGAGGCCCTACCGGTGGCTATTATGCCACCGCCAGCATAGCTCACAACTTCATTAGGGTCCGCAAGCCTCTCCCCCGCGACAAGGGGGTGCCAATGGAGAGGAAAATACATATAGAATAAAATTACAAATAAGACAAATCGCCAAGGTAAAATCATGTCCAACTCAGTCTGTATATGTGGTGGACAACTTCAGTCTGTGGCTGGCCTCAGCCATTATTCTGAGAATGCTTTGTTCCAAAGGCAGGATTTCACTGGCCTCCTGAAGGACAGGAGGGAGGGGGCAGGCCTGATCTCAATTGAGAGAGAGTTCCATAGCCAAGGGGCCACCACAGAGAAGGCACTGTCTCTCGTCCCCACCAGATACGCTTGCGAAGGTGGTGGGACTGAGAGCAGGGCCTCTCCGGAGGATCTTAATGTCCTTGATGGTTCATAGGGGAGAATACGTTTGGACAGGTAAACTGGGCCGGAACCGTATAGGGTTTTGTAGGTTAAAACCTAGATATCTATTTGTATGTTGTTCCTTTATATGTATGTATTTTTATTGTGTTATAGTTGATGTTTAGATTTTATTTTATTGTAATCTGTTGTTTGGGCTTGGCCTCATGTGAGCCACCCCGAGTCCCGATCGGGGAGATGGTGGCGGGGTATAAATAAAATTATTATTATTATTATTATTATTATTATTATTATTATGTAACCAGAGCATGGACTACCATGGCCAAGTCTGACTTCCCAAGGAACAGGCACAGCTGGCGCACAAGCTTTGACTGTGCAAAAGCTCTCCCGGCCACTGGCAAAGCCTGAGGTTCCAGGCTCAGCAATGAGTCTAAGATCACTCCCAGACTGCGAACCTGCGCCTTCAGGGGGGGTGTAACCCCATCAAGCGGCCAGAGCCCAGAAGTAAGGAAAGCGGGCTGGTGGGAGGTGGCGAAGGAGTGCGAGGAGGCGGCGGAGGAGGTGGGCACGGTGCCACCGCCGTCGTAGCGAAGCCCCCCCCCTTTCGCCACCATGCCGTATCGGAGATGCCCACTGGCATGGAGAAGGAGGAGGAATCGGTGAGCGAGGGGTGAGGGCTGGGGTTGTGGGGTGGTCTGATTATGCCGTCGCCAGTGTTAATCAGGCCTTTCCCCCTCCCCTCCCCTCGCGGGGGAAGGAGGCCAGTAGCATTCAGCAAGCAGCGGTGCGCTAGGTTTGAATGGCGGTTTTTGGGGGTTGTGTCTGGGGGTCCTGCGAGGTATCTAGGTCGGGTTTTTTGTGCCCTATAGGTACCTCGTGGTATGTGGGAATGTGTTTGGGGGGTTTAGTGCTTCTGGGGCTTATAGTTTTCCTGTCTATAAGCGTCAATGCACGACCATTCTCCTTTTATATATATAGATAGCATAGGGCAGTGTTTCCCAACTGCTGTTCGGCGGCACACTAGTGTGCCATGAGTGATCACCTGGTGTGCCACAGAAAAACCTCTCTTCCCCCCTTTCTTCCCCCTCCTGCCGAACTCCTGCTGCTGCTGCTTGGAGGAGGAGGAGTAGGAAGGGCCGGGCGGCGCCTCCTTCGGCTGTTTCCCCAGCCAGCCAGCCTCCAATCGAGGGAGGGCGGGGAACAGAAGCGGAAGTGAGGCACGCAGTCTGAGGCAGGCCCACTGGCTTCTTCTTTCGAAACGCAGGAAAGAAGGAAGGAAGGCAACCGCAGACCGAGTGAGTGCCTTCCCTTCTGGTGTGGAAGAGGGAGAGAGCCATTCAGGAAGGGAGCCATCTGGGGGTTCTGTGTGGGAAGTTTGGCCCAGTTCATTGCTGGGGTTCAGAATGCTCTTTGATTGTAGGGGAACTATAAATCCCAGCAACTACATCTCTAAATGTCAAGGTCTTTTTTCCCCAAACTCCATCTGTGTACACATTTGGGCATATTGAGTAGTCATGCCAAGTATGGTCCTGATCCAACATTGAGTCCAGAGTGCTCTCTGGATGTGGGTGAACTACAACTCCAAAACTCAAGGTCAATTCCCAAGCAAACCCTTTCCATACTTTCAGTCTTTCTGCCATTCCTGCCGGGATATCTATGTTGTGATCATCGAAACAGGCCCAGGTTTCACACTGAGTGTATAAATACATTAAAAAACATATTAACTATATGTATGACTGTGTTAGAGTGTCATTTTGTGTCATTTTGGTTGGTGGTGTGCCCCAGGATTTTGTCAATGTAAAAAAAGGTTGAGAAACATTGGCATACGGGATAGTACTGAACCCTGTGGGACCCCACAGTACAACGGCCGTGGGGGCCGAGCAGGAGTCCCCTAGCAACACCTTCTGGGAACGACCCTCGAGGAAGGACTGGAGCCACTGCTAGGCAGTACCTCCAAGGCCCATTCCTGCGAGGCGTCTCAGAAGGATACCATGGTCGACGGTATTGAAGTCCGATGAGAGGTCCAGCAGAACCAACAGGGACACACTCCCCCTGCCCAGCTCCCTAACTAAATAGGGCCCTCATCATAAGTCACTAGGTCTGGGTTTTGTATTGTCACAACAACAACAACAACATAATAATATTTTTTTAAAAAAACACATGGTCCCTGTTATATATCAGCAATCCAGCTTTGCCTTATTATTATTACTATTATTATTATTTCTGCTGCACCACAGTGTGTCATTATTTCAAAATAAGGAGCTGCTCCCCTGCTATTAATAAAAACGTAGGAGTCTATTTGGAGCAAGGAAAGGAAATGCTATTTGTTGCATGCGACGAAATAGATGCCTAATATCTATGCAAAAGAGACTTATTTAGGTCAGAACGAAATGCTTTTTTACCTTTAGGGGGAATGTATGGCTTTTGCAAGGAAAAAAAAAGACCCCCTATCTTTCTCATTGGGAATGCAGACATTCGTGCATCACTTCTGTCTGGAAACAGAAAGGCATTAACCTGGCATGATGGGAGTTGTAGTTCACCCACAACCTTGTGCACTTTTGTACAATTAATAAATCGACTTTTTTTTTTAATAACCCGGGCACACGACCAAGGATGATAGTGTTATTTGTAAGCCCCATACGTTTCTCTTAAAAGAGAGTTTTAGAACTTTGGGAGTTGTAGTTGCTGGGATTTATAGTTCACCTACAATCAAAGAGCCCCTTGAACTCCGCCAATGATGGTATCAAACCAAACTTGACGCACAGAAACCCCATTGCGGTGAAGCTACGTTCAAATCAACCGGCTGGACAGGGTGGACCCTCTCTTAAAGATCCCACCGCTGCCGCCAATATGTGACCACTCCACTTCTTGACCGGCCTCAGACTGGACAATCTTTCTATGTCCACACTGCTGACCTCCAATCCAAGGAAACCTCGAAGTTACCTCAGCAACTTCACGTTTATTGGCAGGGTACTGTCTCACCCCTTCACCATTTAACTGACTGGAGTTTTAAAACTTCTCAGTGACCACTTGACCACGCTGCCACCATTTATCCGGCTGACCACTGACTTTGAGGGCCACCACCAATAAAAGAATCAGGAGAGGTGTTTTCCTTTTAAGATGCAAACAATTTATTTTGACACAAATGGGTACAATCTTGGTTGGTTTCAAACTTCCTTAGAGGCACAACTTTTTCTGTTACATAACACAATGGGGACCTATTATAGGGTTTCCACTAAACCTCTATAAACCCCTGCAACTTTAACTAGGGTCTCTATACCCTTTAACTGGACTGCTCACTAGCAGACCTTAAGACACACACTAACACTGGACCGTTCTCTTTCAGTCCTTAGGACACTCTCAACTAGAACATAACTCCTCCCCCTCTCATTTGGCAGTTGGCTTCCCGCTCTTTTCCAACTGTAGAATTCAAACCTGAACATTCTACTAGCCTCTAGCCCTGGTTGCCATGGCGACAGCTCTTCTAAGCTTCTGCCATGCCTCCCTTCTGTTTCACCCACAGAAACAAACCATAGAACATTCAAAACAACATACATTTTAACACATGTCACACAACATTTACACACAAATAATCAACATCATTACACCCATGACCAACAGTAAACACTGGAAGGGTTTGGGAGGAATTGGCAGTTATTTAAGGGAGATATAGTTCTCTCCCAAAGTACTATGGATCTGGCACAAATACCTGATATGCCCAAATTTAAATACTGGTGGGGTTGGGGGGTAGGGGGATTGATTTTGTCATCGGGGAGTTATAGTTGCTGGGATTTATAGTTCACCTACCATCAAAGAGCCCCTTGAACACCACCAATGATGGAAGTGAATCAAACTTGGTACACAGAACTCCCATGACCATTGGGGATTCATCATTGTTTTGAGTCCACAGTGCTCTCTGGATGTAGGTGAACTACAACTCCCAAACTCAAGGTCAATGCCCACCAAACCCTTCCAGTGTTTTCTGTTGGTCGTGGGAGTTCCGTGTACCCAGTTTGCTTCAATTCCATCGTTGGTGGAGTCCAGAAGGCTCTTTGATTGTAGGTGAACTGTAAATCCCAGCAACTTCAACTCCCAAATGTCAAGGTCTATTTCCCCCAAACACCACTTTTGGGCTTATTGAGTATTCGTGCCAGGTTTGGTCCAGATCCATCATTGTTTCAGTCCACAGTGCTCTCTGGATGCAGGTGAACTACAACTCCCAAACTCAAGGTCAATGCCCACCAAACCCTTCCAGTGTTTTCTGTTGGTCTTGGGAGTTCCCTGTACCAAGTTTGGTTCAATTCCAT
The DNA here is from genome assembly GCA_030556195.1 of Anolis apletophallus. Classification (NCBI taxonomy): domain Eukaryota; kingdom Metazoa; phylum Chordata; class Lepidosauria; order Squamata; family Anolidae; genus Anolis; species Anolis apletophallus. The sequence goes on along the minus strand of JARBWK010000009.1, from coordinate 136,300,996 downwards.
CGTTGGTGGAGTTCAGAAGGCTCTTTGATTGTAGGTGAACTATAAATCCCAACAACTAGGAAGGTTGAGAAACACTGATTTATAGTATTGGACTCCTTTTGTAAACATTATTTTCCTCCCTTTTTCCAGAGCTGTACAGCTACACCGAAGAACCCGAATTCGTTCTCAACCGGAAATGTTTTGAGGAGGATTTCCAAACACAAGGTGACCACCTTTTGCCTGATGAACAATGGGATTTAAATGGCTGTATATACAACATTATGAATCACAGACCATTTATATAGTACATTATATTATTATTATATATAATGTGTTATGTATATAAGGCTATGTATATGTATTTTAGGTATGTAAGGCTAACTTTCAGTGAGTCGAGCAAAGTTGTCATCAGAACTAACAAGTTCCTACAAGAGTGTTACCTGGTGTTTGTTAAATGAAGTTTAAAGTGTTTGTTTACGTCTTATTGTAAAGCTGATTTTATTGTTTACGCTTTACGTGTGGTTGATTTGCATTGTTTTAAAATGTTATGAGTTGCTTTGGGTCCCATTTAGGGAGAAAAGTGGAATATAAATATTATTTATTTATTAATTAAATGACTATAAAATGTTTATGTTTTATTGTAAAGCTGGTTTTGTTTACTATTTACGTATGGTTGATTTGCGTTGTTTTAAAATGTTGCGAGCTGCTTTGGGTCCCATTTCTGGAGAAAAGTGGGATATAATAATAATTTATTTATTTATCAGCTTGGGGACCCGGCCCTGCCCGGGTTAATTGAGAAAGGCATTGTGTGCCAAGGTTGGTCCTTATCAGTTGTTTATTTGGCTCGCAGTGGTCTCAGGAAGTGAGTGAAGGTACTTCAAGTCCCATCATCTGTGGTCCAATGTCTTCCAAACTGGAGTAGGATGTGGTGTGGGTCATGGGGGCTCTGTGTGCCAAGTTTGGTCTTGATCAGTCAGTGGATGAGGGTTGCAGCGGTCTCGGGAAGTGATTGGAGGTACTTCAAGTCCCATCATCCATGGTCTGCCCTCCTCCAAACTGCAGTAGGATGTAGAGTGGGTCATGAGTACTCTGTGTGCCAAGTTTGGGCCTGGTCTGTGATTTGTAGGGGCTTCAATGTTCTGCGGGAAATGAATTGGGTGAAGGTACTGCAAATCCCATCATTTGTGGCCCATCCTGCCCTACACCGCACCAGGTTGTAAAGTGGGCCAGTGGGCATCTGTGTGCCAAGTGTGGTCCAGATCCTTCTATGGTGTGGGCTAGAGTGCTCTAAGCAAGTGAGCTAAAGTACTGCAAGTCCCGCCATCCATGGTCCATCCTCCCTCAAACTGCACTAGGATGTAGAGTAGGTCTTGAGGGTTCTGTGTGCCAAGTTTGGTCTTGTTCACTCATTGTTTGGGGTCACAAAGGGGTCGCAAAGTGTTTTGGTCTGAAACTCCCACCATGCCTGACTGCCTCAGGCCTTTTCCTGACCCCCTCTGCCACTTTAGAGCGTCGGAATGTTTGTGTTGGCGACTGCCTCAGGCCTTTGCCTTATCCTCCTCTGCCAGTTTAGAGGGTCGGAATGTTCGTGTTGGCTGGCCAATAGAGGCGTTATGCAAATACTCCCTCACTGGCAACCAATCATGTTGTCAGAATGTTGAGGCCAGGAGCCAATCAGAACGCTGCCACATACATACAAACAAATAAACATTCTTTTTATTATATAGTTATAAGATATTTATTATTAAATTACTATAAAATGTTTGTTTATGTTTTATTGTAAAGCTGGTTTTTATTGTTTACAGTTTACGTATGATTGATTTGCGTTTTTTTTATAAAGTTGTGAGCTGCTTTGGGTCCCATTCCGGGAGAAAAGTGGGATATAAATATTTATTATTATTAATATTGTTATTATTTAAATGAATATTATAATACTATTGGGATTTGGAGTTTGCTAAGGGCTGATTGCAAGTTCAGCACCATTCCCTTTCCACTGCAGTGAAGGACAGGCGCTGGCCGGAGCTGGACGTGTCCCGACAGAAGGCCTATGTGATGCGCCTCCTGGACGGCCTGGAGGTGGTCAGCCGGGAGAAGCGGCTCAAGGGGGCCCGGGCCATCCTCTACCTGGCCCAAGGTACGTGGGAATGTATGGGGAATTCTCAATGGCAAAGCAGCAGCAGAAGCGTCTAGAGCCAGCAGCAGAGCCACTCCAGGATCAGAGCCAATTCTTTAAGCAGTTGTAAAAGACTCTACTGAAAGAACAACATCACTAGGTAGGAACGTCAACTCGGGGACTATTTAGTTATCTATCTGTCTAACTCGCAGCAGGCATCTTGTCTCTCTCCAGGCTCACAGCAGGAAAACAAATATGGTGGGCTCAGGGGTTTGGCATGTGTCCCTGAGAAGTTTCAGTCTTAACAAGAACTGGATAGGAGAGAGAGATAATCCTTTTTTCCCTTTCTTTTCTTTTTTCTTTCCTTTTTTCCTTCCATTTTCTTTCTTCTTTCTGTCCATCTTTACTTCCTTTTCCTGCCTTATTTTTTCCTTTCTTTTGTCTTCTTGCCTTCATTCCTTTTTTCCTTCTTTCTTTCCCTTCTCCCTTTTCCTTCCTTTTCCTTCCTTCTTTCCTGTCATCTTTCCTTCCCTTTCCTTTTTATTTTTCCCTTTCTTCCCTTTTCTCTTTTTTATTCCTCCTTGTGATGAGGTGGTTATTTATATGTTAATCACATGTTTGTTTATGTATTTAGAAGGGACATTCTTTAAAAGCTGCAAAGAGTGAGCAGTAGAATGTTCGCAGCAGCAAGCTGTAAGCAGAGGCTGTTGCCATGACAACAGAGGCCACTCTGGCTTTAGAATGTTCAGTTTTGAATCTGACAGTTGGAGAATGTCAGTTGGCCAGCAGCTGTGAGCAGAGTTTAGTTGGGAATTAGCAGTTGCTGAAGCTGCAAGCTGTCTGTAGGAGCTGCAGTGTGCAGTTCAGTTCTGTGTGTGGGTTTAGGGAAACCCAAATGTGTGGGTTTAGAAACCCAAGTTAAGGACAAGTGTAGTCCTAGGGTTGAGAGTAACCCAGTATTAAGTAGTTACTTGTGTGTAACTGTATCAGGGGAAAACCCCGGTATTATATTGTTTAAAGTTCCAAGTTTGTACCTCTCCGGAGTTATTTTGAAACCACCTAAGCTTTGAGCCCATTTGTGTAAAATAAACTGTTAAACACTTTCAACACTACATCTGTGGAAGTCGTTTATTCACCAGGACCCTCACATCTAGTGGTCAAGCATTGACAAATGGTGGCAGCAAGTTAATTAATAAAGAAAGAAAACCTTGAGTATTGGTGGCAGTGGTCAGTCGTCCACAGTGAATCCAGTACGAGGTTTGGAACCTGTTTACATTTGGTGGCAGCGGTGGGATTAAAGGATAGCCTGCCCTGCCACGGTTCAAAAAAGTAAACAGGGTGAAGTTTTATCCATGTCCACACTCCTTCCTTCCTTTTTTCCTTCTTTCTTTCCTTTCTCCCTTTTTCCTTCCTTCCTTTCATCTCTCCTTCCTTTTCTTTTTCTATTTTTCCCCTTTCTTCCCTTTTTCTTTTCTATTCCTTCTTCCTTCCTTCCTTTCATCTTTACTTCCTTTTCCTTTTTAATTTTTTCCCTTTCTTCCCTTTTCTATTCCTCTTCCTTCCTTCCTTCCTTCCTTCCTTTTTTCCTCCTTTCTTTCCTTTCTCCCTTTTTCCTTCCTTCCTTTTCCTTCCTTCTTTCCTTTTGTTTCCTTTTCCCCCCGTCCCTTTTCCTTTTTATTCCTCCTTCCTTTTTCCTTCCTTCCTTTTCCTTCTTTCCTTTCATCTTTCCTTCCTTTTCCTTTTTTAATTTTTTCCCTTTACTTCCTCCATTTTTTCTTCCTTCCTTTTTTGTTCTTTATTTCCTTCCATCTTTCTTTCCTTAATTTTTTACCTTCTTTCCTTTTGTCCTTCCTTTCTTCTTTACTTCCTTTCCCTTTTCTTTTCCTTCCTTCCATTAATTTGATACCCTGCTTTCCTCCCGATACAAGACCCATTTTCTCCATGTTTTAAGGAAGTAGTCCAATTAGTTCCTCCATTTCCAGGTGTTTTTGGCGACTGTGACTCTGAGGCAGAGGTCCTAGACTGGACGCGGCGCAACAACTTCCTTTTGTACCAAATGGGGACTTTCACAGCCTTCCTGGAGCTGCTCAACATGGAAATTGCGTAAGGAATCCCTTTATCAAAGACCTATTATAATTATCATGAATATTATTTGTATTTATTAGGCCTGGGCAATCATTGTTCTAAATGGTTTTAAAGTACTTACAAAACTAAAGTTCTGGTGGTGAAAACTAGGTGGCGCTGGTGCTTTGCTTCTATAGTGTTGCTAAAAAACAATTTCAAGAGCGTAGCGGAGGGTAGCGGGGGCCGTGTCCAACCGGCTGGGGGGGCGTATACGTCCCGCGACCCACCTGTTGGACAGCCCTGTGTTATACGTTCCTCCTACGTGGAGTCCAGAATGATTTGTGTGTGTGTGTCGGGAGCGACTTGAGAAACTGCAAGTCGCTTCTGGTGTGAGAGAATTAGCTGTCTGCAAGGACTTTGCCCAGGGGACTCCCGGATGTTTTGATGTTTTGCCATCCTTGTGGGAGGCTTCTCTTTCGTCCCTGGCATGGGAAGCTGGAGCTGACAGAGGGAGCTCAACTCGCTCTCCCCAGATTCAAACCACTGACTTATCAGTCAGCAGTCCTGCTGGCACAAGGGTTGAACCACCGGGGGCTCCAGTTTCTTTGTAATAATTAGAAAGAAAGAAAACATAGAAGGAATATTAAATAGCCTCTGAATGTCTGTCTATATGTGTTGTGTGTCTATGGCATAGAATGTTTGCCATGTATATGTACATTGTATATGTACCATCCATATATATATGTACACTAGCTGTACCCGGCACGCACGCGTTTTAGCTGTGCCGTATCATCCACGGTGTGCCCTTTTGGATGATTGTGTTTCTGGGGGCATGGTGGGTTTGAGGTATGGGGACGTGAACCCATTTATATAATAGATTGGTCTTCAAATTAGTGTATTTTTCAGCCTTCGTGGAGTCATTGTTTATGCCTTTGTTATACCTTTCCTGCCACCTTGTGTCTAGAATGGTGAATTGTATGGTTTATCAATTGTAGTGTTAGAAGAGACCCCACAGGCCACTAATAAATATTAATAGTCAATAATAATAATAAACTCATAGAATTGTAGTGTTAGAATAGTGATAATAATATACTGAAGAGACCCCACAGGCCACTAATAAATATTAACAGTCAATAATAATAATATACTGATAGAATCCTAGAATTAGAAGAGACCCCAGGCCACTAATTAATAGTAATAATAGTAATAATAATAATAATATACTGATAGAATCCTAGAATTGGAAGAGTCCTCAAAGGCCACTAATAAATATTAAAATAGTAAAAAGTAATAATAATAATAAACTCCTAGAATCGTAGCGTTAGAAAAGACCCCAAGGGCCACTAATAAATATTAATAGTAAATAATAATATTATACTGATATAATATCCTAGAGTTGGAAGAGACCCCAGGAGCCATTAAATAATAATAATAATAATTAATAATAAATCAACATTCATAGAATCCTAGATTTGAAAGAGACCCCAAGGGCCATTAAATAAAATTAATCGTAATAGTGATCATTGTACAATCCTTATAGATTTCGAAGGTCCAACCAGCACAACCCCCTTCTTGCAGGCCTGAAGACCCAACCAAAGGCCTCCCAACAGATAGACATCCAGCTTCTACTAATAGTAATAGTAATAATTGGATCTCTGAAATGTTGGTTGCTTTTCCCTTTGTTTCTGGGAGTGTTGAGCTGAATTCGCCTTCTCTTGTATCTCAGCAACAGCCAGGCCTGCAGCAGTGCCTTGAGGAAGCCGGCCATCTCTCTCGCCGATAGCACCGAACTCAGGTGAGTCAAAGATGCAAATGTATCTTTGCAAGTTGTTTAATCTTCTCTGATAAATAAGTGCTGGTACTTGGCAAAAGGCAGGAGACAAGGGGGCACTTCCTTCCCGGCCCCCTCTCTCTTCACTCTGGCCCAGAGCAGCAGTTGGTGCTGGGGGAGGGGCTCCAAGCTGATGGTAAAGGGAGGAGACACGGTGGATGGTGTTCTCTTCAGTATGTATGCCCCAACTATGCAAGCTAAATTCTACTCAGACCTACGCCACCTCATACAAAAGGTCCCTGCAGAAGATAAAATCATTATCCTTGATGATTTCAATGCCAGAGTAGGAAAAAATGTTGAAGCCTGGAAAGGTGTATTAGGCAAGCAGGGCGTTGGAAACTGTAATGATAATGGACGCCTCCTGCTAGAGTTTTGTGCAGAACAGCAGCTGACTATTTCAAACACCATCTTTCAGCAGAAAGATAGCTTGAAGACCCACCTGGATGCATCCCCGATCCAATTCCTGGCACCTCATTGACTATGTTTTAGTGCGCCAGAGAAACATTTGTGATGTCCGTCATACTTGAGTGATGCCCAGTGCAGAATGTCAAACAGACCATCGCCTTGTAAGATGTAAACTAAATCTACACCTTAAGCTCAAACCAAAGAGGGGCGGCATCTTAAAGAGGAGACTCCAAGTCAACAATCTTCAACAGGCTGTTGTGAGAGACAACTTCCAGGCAAATCTGCAAACAAAACTTGAAGCCCACCCTACAGATTCTTCTCCCACAGCGCTTTGGCAACACATCAAAAACAGTATCCTGCAGTCTGCTGAAGAATCCCTAGGGTTCTCCCTCAAGAAAAACCAAGACTGGTTTGATGAAAACGACCAAGAGATCCAGGAGCTGTTGGCAAAGAAGAGAACTGCTCACCAGGCACACCTCGCCCACGATAATCCTAGAGGTTTGCGCGATACGAAGCACCCTGTGCTCCCTGGGAGACTGGTCAGCACCTGCCACTGACATACTCCAAGTGATGAAAAGAGCACCTTATGATATATTGAATGGGTCTCGAAAAAGCGGACTCGCGAAACGGGGTGGCCATGGACAAGTCTCCCATCAATCCTCGCCTGTGAACCATTTGGGTGCTTCGTATCGCACAAACCTCTAGGATTATCGTCAGCTTTTGTTCTATATACAACAAGGATTAATTGGACCTTGATGGTTTGGACCTTGGTTATGATTTGCTAAGAACTGAACTTTGGGACTTTGGAAATGTGAACCTATAATGGACTATTTTCCCTGATATTTTCATTATTGTCAAAACTTACGTTATTGTGAAAAACGTATTGCCTTTTGTATAATATACAAGTTATTACTTCAGAGAGTTTGTGTAACTCATTGTTATTGTGCATATATACTTAATTGAGTGGATAGCAAACTTGAATTGCATGTACCTTTACCCCCCTGTTTTCTTTAGCTGTTTGGAAACTGCAGCCTCCGTGTTTTGTTAAGAGTGTGTGGTAGGCCTGGGCAATCATGGTTCTAAATGGTTCTAAAGTACTTACAAAACTAAAGTTTTGGCGCTGGTGCTTTGCTTCTACAGTGTTGCTAAAGTTCTGGTGGTGAACACTAGGTGGCGCTGGTACTTTGCTTCTACAGTGTTGCTAAAGTTCTGGTGGTGAACACTAGGTGGCGCTGGTACTTTGCTTCTACAGTGTTGCTAAAGTTCTGGTGGTGAACACTAGGTGGCGCTGGTACTTTGCTTCTACAGTGTTGCTAAAGCGCTGGTACTTTGCTTCTACAGTGTTGCTAAAGTTCTGGTGGTGAACATTTCAGAACTCTAACAAAACTTTCAAAATTTTGTTATAAATGGCAGTTCCTAATTGGTTCTGTCTTAAAAATATCCAATAATGAAATAATAATGAAATTTTGAAAGTTTTGTTAGAGTTCTGAAATGTTCACCACCAGAACTTTAGCAACACTGCAGAAGCAAAGCACCAGCACCACCTAGTGTTCACCACCAGAACTTTAGTTTTGTAAGTACTTTAGAACCATTCAGAACCATGGATTGCCCAGGCCTAGTGTGTGGACTGATCAAAGCGTGCATTTCATTCCGCCACAGCAGAGACTTGACTTTCCCTCTTGGTTTCCTTTTCCTGCACCCCAAGGGTCATCCTGAGCGTCATGTACCTGATGGTGGAGACCCTGCGCCGGGAGACGGACACTGACCCTCCAAAGTGGGCGGCTGCCCGGGAGACCTTCCGCACGGAGCTCAGTGAGACTTGAGACCTGTATTTCCCATTGAAGATGGATTTATTTATTTATGGGGCAGTTGCCTCTTTGGAGGGATATTTATATTAGGCATGGGCCAACTTTTTATCTTATGCAGCTGGCTACTAACTAGTAGGCCTGTTTGATTTTTAAAAAATGGTTCAAAACTCTTTCCGGGTGTAGGAGGCGATGGTGCTTCGAATCTGAATGACTTCTGAAATTTTTTGAAAATATTTCGGAATTTTCCCCCCAAAAATTCCAAAATTTCAGAAATTCCAAAAAAATTCCAAAATTTTGGAAATATTTCCAAAAAATTCCAAAATTTTGAAAGAATATTAACCTGAAAAAGAAAAGTTGATATTGCAAAGTGGGGGAACACTGAAGAGGATAGGAAAGTCGGAAAGTGTAAGCCACAAAGAAATTTACATAAATGTAGTAAAATCATTTTTTTAAAAGAGAAAGCACAAAAAATAAAAATGGTAAAAAATAAAATAAAGTTTTTGACTTTCATTCCAAGCTTGAAGTTTCTTCTATTTATTGATTATAACATTTCTACTCTTATTATTCTAGTCTTGTACTATTTCTATACAGTATTATGATATATATTATACTTTTATTATAATAATATTATTATTATACTATTTACCGTATTTTTCGCACCATAAGACGCACCTGCTGATAAGACGCACCTAGATTTTAGAAGAGGAAAATTGGAAAAAATATTTTGAGCCAAAAGTGGGCCCCGGCGCTTGCCTGCCTGAAGCGCGGCCTGCCCACCTGGAAGGGTGGACCCTCCTCGGCGCCCTCCGCCATCCCTAAGCCTTTCCCTTGGCCGCCTCCTCCGCCTCCTCCTCCTCCGTCGCCGCCCGCCGCCGCCCGCCTCCGTCGCCGCCGCCTAACTCTGCCTCCGTCGCCGCCGCCCGCCACGCCGCCGCTCCTACCTCTGCCTCCCTCGCCGTCGCCGCATGGGCATTAGGTCCCAAGCGTGTCTGACGCGTCTGACGCCTGACGCAGGCACGCCTGGCGCGCTGACGCAGGCGCGCCTGGCGCGCTCAGGACCTACTGCCCATTCGCGCGCATGAGCAGTAGGTCCCGAGCACGCCAGGCGTACCTGCGTCAGCGTGCCAGGCGTGCCCCGCTCAGGCCAGTAGGCGCCGCTGGGTCAGCGTGCCAGGCGCGTCTGCGTCAGACGTCAGACGCGCTTGGGACCAATGCCATGCGACGGGCGGCGAGGGAGGGAGGCAGAGGTAGGCGGCGGAGGCGGGCGGCGGCGGCGGTGAGGGGAGGGAGGCAGAGGTAGGCGGCGGCGACGAGGCGGGCGGCGGCGGCGGCGGTGACGGAGGAGGAGGAGGCGGGACCGAGGAGGAGGCGGGACCGAGGAGGGAGGCGCCAAGGGAAAGGCTTACTATCGCCTCCCCCTCTTTCGCTCCATAAGACGCGGCTGATTTTTCCTCCTACTTTGGGAGGAAAAAAACTGCGTCTTATGGTGCTAAAAAATACGGTATATATAGAATAGAATATATATTATATATATATTATATTATTATAATATTATTATACTATTTATATATTATTATTATACTTATTCTAGTCTTATTTCTCTGAATCATTTTTCATAATCTTGGAAAAGCTCCCAGTTTGTCTCTTTAATCGGTTTACCTGAATTTTTTTTTAAAAAAAGTTAATTTCTCCATGTCTTTGATCTCCCGTAATTTGATTATCCAATCTTTTAATTTTTTCTTGTTTCCAGAGATTGGCAAAATAATTTTTTGCTGCTGTCGTCATATATGTAAACAATTTTGTATTTTCGTCTAAAATTCGATCTGAATGTCTTGATTAATGGCGGACACGCATGTTTAACCCAGTTTGGATGGGGATATCTTCCCTCCGGGTCAGAGGCTTACCTTGCAGGGATGTCGCAAAGAAGATGGCATGGGGATACCTTCCTGATGTTTGTGTCTTTCCTTTCCCAGGCTCTCCCTTGCACGGCGAGGAGCCCTTTGCCTTGCTGCTCTTCACGATGGTGACCAAGTTCTGCAGCGGGCACGCGCCGCACTTCCCCATGAAGAAGGTCCTGCTCCTGCTCTGGAAGGTCCTCGTGGTGAGCAAATATAAACACACTTCGTTGTCGAAGCCTTTCGTGGCCGGAATCACCGGGTGGCTGTGAGTTTTCCAGGCTTGTATGGCCATGTTCCAGTAGCATTCTCTCCTGACATTTCGCCCACATCTCTGGCAGGCATTCTCTGAGTTTATGAGGTCTGTTGGAAACTAGGCAAATGAGGCTTATACATCTGTGGAATGATGTCCAGGGTGGGAGAGAGAACTCTTGCCTGCTTGAGGCAAGTGTGAATGTTGCAATTGGCCACCTTGATTGGCACAGAATGGCCTTGCAGCTTCAAGATCTGGCTGCTTACCGACTGTTTATATATCTGTGGAATAATGTCCAGGTTTGGAGAACGAACTCTTGGCTGTTGGAGGCAAGTGTGACTGTTGCAAATGGCTACCTTGATTAGCATTGAATGGCCTTGCAGCTTCAAGGTCTGACTGCTTACTGCCTGTTTATATATCTGTGGAATAAGGTCCAGGGTGGGAGAAATAACTCTTGTCTGCTTTTGGCAACTGTGAATGTTGCAATTGGCCACCTTGATATATATAAACCCCACTTGCCTAGTTTCCCTCACAACCTCTGATGATTTCTGCCATAGATGTGGGTGAAATGTCAGGAGTGAGTGCTTCTGGGACATGGCCAGACAGCCTGGAAAACTCACAGCAAACCCAGCAAACACAGATGATTTTTTTGTGTTATGCCACTTGGAGTCTTCTGTGGGAGAGATAAAGCAGGGTGTAAATAATAATAATAATATTAATAATAACAACAACAACAATAATAACAATAACAATAATTTCTTTCCTTTTGTCCTTCCTTTCAATTATTTTCTTCCTTCCTTTTGTCCTTCCTTCCTTTCATCCTTTCCCTCTTCCTTCCTTCCTTCCTTTTATCCTTTCTTCCTCCCTTTCATCCTACCTTCCAATCTTTCTTCTTTCCTTCTTCCTTCCTTCCTCCTTTTCTTCCTATAATCCTTCCTTCCTTGTGTTCTTTTGGCCTTTCTTCCTTTCTTTCTATATTTCTTCCTTCTTTCCTTTCATCCTACCTTTCATCCTTTCTTTTATCCCTCCTCCTTCTGTCTATTCTTCCTTCCATTCATCCTTTCCCCCTCCCTCCCTCCCTTCCTTTTGTCCTTATTTTCTTCTCCCTTTCATCTTTTCTTCCAATCTTTCGTTCTTTTGTCCTTCCTTTCTATATTCCTTTTTTCCTATAAACTTTGCTTTTCTCCATTCTTTCTTCCTTTCGTTCTTTTGTCCTTCCTTTCTATATTCCTTTTTTCCTACTTTCCTTTATTCCTTCCTTTCTTCCTTTGTCTTTTCCTTTTTCCTTTATTTCATCCCTCTTCCCTTCCATTTTCTCCTTCCTCTCCATCTCTTTCTTACCTAACTTCCCTCTCTTTTCTCTCCATCCTTCCATCTTTTCTTCCCTTCCTTCCTTTCTTTCCACCTTCCTTCCTTCCTCTTTCTATCTTTCCTTCCTTTTCCTTTCATCCTTCCTTTATTTCATCCCTCTTTCTTTCCTTACCTTCCTTTCCCTTTCTTTCCATCTTCTCCCTCCTTCCTCTCCATCTCTCTTTCTTTCCTTCCCTCTTTTTTCTCTGTCCTTTCATCTCCTTTCTTCCCCTCCTTCCTTTCTTCCCCTCCTTCCTTTCTTCCCCTCCTTCCTTTCTTTCCATCTTCTTCCTCCCTTCCTCTTTCCATCTTCTTTCCTTCCTTTTCCTTTCTTTCCATCTTTCTTCCTTCCTTTGCCTTTCTTTCCATCTTCCTTCCTTCCCTCTTCCTTTGTGCTTTCATCTTTCCTTCCTTTTCTCCTTCCTTTCATCTTTCCTTCGTTTCATCTCTCCTTCTATACTTTTTCCTTCCTCCCTTTCTTTCTTCCTCTTTTCCTGCAGTTCACCCTGGGGGGCTTTGAGGCCTTGCAAGCCCTGAAGGTCCAGCGGCGCCTTGAGCTGGGCTTGGCTCCTCTGCCGGAGGACAGCATCCAGGTGGTGCGACGCATGCGAGCCGCTTCTCCCCCGGCATGCGCCATCGAGCTGGTGGAACAACAGCAGCAGCAGCAAGTTGCGCCTCCAAAGCGGGGGCATCGCAGCCGGAGGGTAAGAGACTGGGAAATTTTGCCAATGTCTGCCCTAGAACATATTATAGTTGGCAAACATCTATATGTATACATATATATACACATAGACGTACATAGCTCGCAAAGGTATCCTCTGCAATTTGCAATGTGAGCACATTATCAAAGTGTGCACATTACCCCTTGCAATAGGTGCCTGTTATAGTTTGCAAACATAGGTATGTATACACGTAGACACATCTTTTCAAACACACCCTCTCTAATTTGCTGTGCGCGCTCATTATATAAGTGTGCACACCATCCTTTGCAATAGGTGCCTGTTATAGTTTGGTTTTGCAAATATAGATGTAAAAACAGAGCTGGTACAGGCACCCAAAGCCATCTGCAGCATGTGCCTTTTCGAGTTTGCATACAGATATGCATATTATACATATATACACACATATATTTATTTACACACATAGCTTGCAAAAGCATCCAATGCAATTTGCATGGAGTGCACATCGCCCTTTGCAGTAGGTGCATATTAAAGTATGCAAAGATATATGTATGTATACACACATGTACATGCATACATACATACATACATACATAGCTTGCAAAAGAATGTTGTTCTTTGCAACATGTGCCAATGGTAATTTTCAAATATATATATATATATATATATATATATATATATATATATATATATATATTGATAGCTGTCGTGTTTAGTAGCTTATAGACAGCAAAACCACACAACGCAGACACACCAAACCAGGCCACATACACACACAACCCAATGAGGTATGTTTACCACACGGGTCCATGGAATTGCCTATGATGGGGCCATGACACCGCACGATATTATGTGTTCTGTGAAACGCCTGTCATTATCGCACCTGGCCGCTTGAAAAAGCCGTTTATTGGCTAAACGGATCGGGGCCCCTGCAGCTGAAACCGTTGCGGCGTGCCCGGCGTTTCTTCGTGGTTGGTTTGCTGTCTCGGCCTGTGGTTTCTCCTCCGGCTTGTCTCCAGGGACGGCAAGTGTTGCTCTGGCTCTGAGACACAGCGCATTTGCGCAGCACTGCCCCCGGCAATCGGCCGTTCAGGGGCTGGGATTACAAACAAGGCGTTTTGCCTTCACCGCTTATGTTCCGCGGTTTGGGATCACTCCGGGCATTAATCCCTGTTTATCTTTCCTCTTCACCTGTGTATATTGATCCTCATCCCTACTGTTTACCTCGCCGCCCTTCTGAGCTCTACCATGCCTACTCCTGGGACTTCGTCTGAGAACCACGCTGCGCTTTTTTGTATGGCATTTACGCCACGATTGATGTGTATGTAAGCGCCAGGGAGTAACTATTGTCATTGCTCCCTTACAGCATCCACTACGTATTTGTTTATGTACTAATATATATGCTATTTTTGATATTATATAGTCTCTTTGTGTGTTTTGCTACGTTGCATTTACAGTATCTTAACTGTTTGTGTATACCACACAGAAAAGTCACAAAAAAATAAAAACAACACACCAAAACGCCAAAAAACACGGGGAACTACACTTCCCAGCATCCCCTGCGCCAACGATGAATGCCGCGTGTGCGCGGAAATATTCCGCTCGCGTCCAAACACCCCTGCACGGCCACTTCCCGCCCACCGCTGTCCACTCTTTGCCCTCCCTGCGAGTGAGTGGCGTGGAGCCGGAAGTGGGCCCTCACCTCAGAGAGGGGCAGCCGGGCAGCCATGGGGACCCGCGTCAAGTGAGTCTGGGCACCAGGGAGGGGAGAAGGGCGAGGGGGAAAGGGGAGGGGCGCTGCCTTCACACGAGCACTATTGTGCGCGCGTCCAAACCCCTGCTCTCCCCTCCCCCCACCACGAAGGAAAGTAAACAAAAAAAGGCATACCAACCCACTGGTAGGCAGCCTGGGAGGAAAGGGAGAAAGACAGAAAGGAAGACCGGGGGGGAGAAAAGGACGGAAAGAAAGAGGTAGGAGAGAAAGAAAGAAAAAAGGGAAGGAAAGAGGGAGCAGATGGAGGAGGGAAAGGAGAGAAAAAGGGAGGGAAGGAAAGAAAGACAGAAGGAAGGATGGAAGCAATAACTGCAGGAAGGAGGGAAAGAGGTAGAGAAGGAAGAAGTGAGAGAAAGAAGATAAAGGTGGAAGGAAGGAAAGAGGAAGGAAGAACATACAGTAGAAGGGAAAGAAAAATGAAAGGCATCAAAGAGGTACAGAAGGAAGGCGAACAGACAGGAAGGAAGGAGAGAAGAAAGGTGGGAGGGAAAACGGGAAGGAATGAAAGAGGGAAACGGGGAGAAAGGTAAAAGAGAAGGCGGGAAGGAAAGAAGGAAAGAGGGAAGGAAGGAGGTACCACAGGAAGGAAGAAGAGAAAGTACACAGGACAGAAAAAGGTACGAAAAAGTAATAAATTTACAATATTTATTTGCTTATTTATTTATTTATTTACATATATCCCGCCCTTCTCATCTCGCTCAGAGTAGATTGCAATGCACATATACATGGCAAACATTCAATGCCATTAGACATGCAACATATATAGACACACAGAGGCAAATTAACATTCCACCTTTTCCGGCTTCATGAGGATATGCTTGATTCCGGCCACAGGGGGCGCTGCTGCTTCACCGTCCACTTGTGACACCGAGTCCTTGATGGAGTACTTCCTCGTTCTTCTGCATGCTGCTGGAAGTTTTTATGGTGTCGTAAATTAGTTAAGTGAGACTCCCCCCGCATAGAGCGGTACCTAAATTTCCTACTTGACAGATGCAACTATCTTTTGGGCTGCATAGGTCAACAGCAAGCTAGACGTCTCTGTAACCAGTTTTGTAGTTGGGGAGTCAAGGCCTTTCTTTCTCCCTTCCTTCCGAACGCAGCCGCTGGTGAAGCAGGACAGCCTGGACCTGTACAACGAGAGGGACCCCTTCAAGGCGGCGTTGGAGGAGGAGGAGCCTGAGGAGGAGGCGGAGCCTGAGGAGCTGGAGGGCGGGGCCCTGGGCCTCGTGGAGGGGGGGCTGGACCCCATGGAGGGGGAGCCTCCCCTCGCCCCGGCCCCCCCACCACAGCCGCTTCGGACCCCCCTCGAGCGGGTCGCCTTCCCCCGCGGGCTTCCCTGGGCCCCCAAAGTCAGGTAGCCCTTCTCATTCGTTCATTCATTCATTGACTGATAGGATTGGACTTGCATGTGGATACAGGCCATCCCCAAGTTACAAATACCCCACTTGCAAATGACTCACAGTTAAAACTGGGGCTGAGATAACGGGAAGTGAGAGGAACGCTATATATTATTATTAGTAGTAGTAGTATTACGTTGTATTATATTATTATTATTTTTAATTATCTTTATTGAGTTTTACAATATTTAAAAGACAGAAAACACAGGTCAAAGGGGAGGAAAGAGAGGAGGGGGGGGGGAAAGGGAAAGGGGAGTGCGGGTAGTATGACCGGTAGGTACACACACACTGTATCTTCCAGTTCGGGTCATCGGAGACATCAGTTGCTTGAAATATATACATTTGATTCCATATTATTGTTACATTATTATTAGTGATCGAATATGTTATTAGTATTATATTGGTAGTCTCTCGGCATTACTTCGTGAATTAAGATTCTTAGGAAGGACTCATCCCATGCTTTTTACAAGCGCGTTGATGACTAAAAAGGCTAATCTGAGATAGGCAAGTCCGGTTGCAGAAAGCACAGCAGAAAGTCTCCTTGGGTGATGTTGTTTCCACACACACACACACACACATACATACATACATATACACACACACTATATATACACACACACACTATATATATACACACACATTACATACATACACACACACACTATATTGGTACTATTATATTGTTATATTGTATTACATTAATATATTATATATTTTTAGTATTTCTATATTTCTGTAAAAGAGGTGAGGGAAACCTTATATATTATTAGCATTAGTATTATTACGTGGAATTATATTATTATGTTATATATTATTAGTATTATTGTAACATTTTACATGTATACAGGCAATCCCAAATTGCACATGTCAGACTAACGAATGACTCCTAGTTAAGAATGCATTTAAGGCAATAGGAAATGAGAGGAATCCTAAATAGTTATTATCAATATTGTATTCTATTGTATTGTATTATAGTTATTATCAATATTGTATTCTATTGTATTGTATTATATTATATCTTATATTATTTTATTTTATATTATTTTATAATTTATAATTTATATTATATTATATTTATTTACAGTATTTATATTCCGCCCTTCTCACCCCGCAGGGGACTCAGGGCGGATTACAATGTACATATAGACGGCAAACATTCAATGCAAACATCCAATGCCACAACATATATAGACAGACACTCAGAGGCTATTTAACATTCCAGCTTCTGGCCACCAGGGGAGCTGTCGCTTCTGCGTTCACCGCATGCTTCCTGGCGATTTTTATGGCCTCATAAATCAGCCTCCCCACAAAGTGGTACCTAAATTTCCTACTTGGCAGATGCAACTGTCTTTCGGGCTGCAAAGGTCGACAACAAGCTACACAATTTTGGTTGGGAGCTCACTCTGATCCGGGCTGGCTTCGAACTCATGACCTTTCGGTCAGTAGTGATTTTAATGCAGCTGACTCCCAGCCAGCTGCGCCACAGTCTTGGCGGCACCTTCTTCGGCAATGCAGGAGAAGCACAATCCGATCCCTCCCAAGAGATGCCTGCTGTGCTGCCTTCTCTTAACGCTCTGCTTCTCTTCCAGACAGAAGGACATCGAGCATTTCCTGGAAACGAGCCGGAACAAATTCATCGGCTTCACGCTCGGACAGTGAGTCTGGGTCCGCTTCTGCTTTGCCTTCGGAAAGAAGTGCTTTGGATCAATGCCACTCCTAATAATAGTAATAATAATCAATAATAGGAACTTGATGGTGTTACCGATGACTCTTTTCTCCTACCCTTTTCCTCCAGGGACACGGACACTTTAGTGGGTTTGCCACGTCCCATCCACGAAAGCGTGAAGACCCTCAAACAGGTAAAGCGACTCTAGTTGGAGATGGTTACGATTTCCTTTCCTGGGGTACAGTGATTTATAGTTCCCCCTGTCTATCATAACTCTTATGCTCTTGGGTTATCAATGTTGTTTCCTCTTCGTGGAGTCTGTGAAAGACGCACATATGGGTTTAGTTCTGCGCATGCGCAGCTGTTCGGAACCTTCTAGAATCTTGTAATGGAAACATTTTGGCGGAGTCCCCGCCCACTCTCCCCAATACTATCAATGCCCAAGCGGGGACTATGCCTTAGTTCCTTTTTCCGCCACATCAGCAGCTTTGGAACCTCTCTAGTACTACCTATTCGACTAAATCGTTTTCGACCTCATAATCCTTATCGGCCATGTTGCCTTTCTCCTACCTACGACTGGATTGTGACCTTCGACTACTCTCAGGCCAGTTACTTCCATTATGAGTACCACGCCCTTCCTTAAGAAGTGTGGATCTTGTGGTGGCAATGTGCCAGATTCAGATGTGCACACTTATGTGTCTGCTCTGTCTGGGGGAATCCCATCGGCCTCAATCTTGCCAAGTGTGCTTGGGTTTCACCCCGAGAGCCTGGAAAGACAGGGAGTCCAGGCTGAAGGCACTGCTTTGGCCCCAAACGTCATCCGATCGGATAAGCGCCCAGCCCCTGACCCACTCTCTACTCCCCAAAAGGAGTCTAGCGAAGGACTTGTCTCCTCCCAATCGCCTCAGCCCATCCAGGAGGTGTGCGGCGACTCCCAGCCTGAGCCCGCAAAGAGAGTCAAGGTCTCTACACAGGGCAAATCGGCCCCCAGACCGAAGGAAGGGGCAAAGAAAAGTAAAAAGAGGAGGCAACTTGGCGGCAAATCACCCCCGAGCCCTCAGTCAAGTTGGCACCGCCCAAGTAGGCGATCCGGGCCTGCAGGGGGAGCACTCGGCAATCTGAGGCGGCTCATTGTCCTCCGGGTTGCCACGCCGATCAGCCTCCGCAGGTCGCAGAGTGCTCCCGCTGCAGGCGCAGATCGCCTCCAGGGATGGCAGACACTCCAAAGCCGCCGCTCCTCCGCCTGTCTGCCAACACAGGCCCCACAGAGCCCGCGAAGGGATGGCGGCAGCGGCACCCCTTCCTCTTGGCCCCACCCCCAACGCCCTTCTCCCGGGCCGCACAGAACCAGCTGCCGGGCCGCATCCGGCCCGCGGGCCGTGGGTTACCCACCCCTGGTCTAGTATCTGTAGGAAAACCTCTACTAGAAATCCCAAGCTTACTTTGTTTTGCCTTTTAGGCCCATGAGAGTCCTTGATACAGATTTTGCATAATTCCCAAAAGGAAATTTATTTTGGGGGGAAAGTTCCTTACCTCTTTTTTACGTTTCCCGTCCTCAGCACAAGTACGTCTCCATCGCGGAAGTGCAGATCAAGAACGAAGAGGAGATGGAGAAATGCCCCATGTCGCTGGTGAGCGTTTTTTCGGCAGTTGGGAATTGGGGTCCTTTATTTTTGCGAAGGGGAACAGGAAGGCGGGGGAGGGGGTAATCAATACAGTGGGGAGGTGCGGATAGGAGCTCTGCAGGTAATAATCATAATCGTAATGATAATAAAAAATTAAAAAGCATTGCGTGAGCAGTTCCTTGACAACACTGAAGGAAAAGTTGAGAAGGAGAAGACCTGGTGATATAGTAATAATAATAATAATAATAATAATAATAATAATAATAATTTAAAACTGACAAAATAAGGTTCTCAATGGACAGTTCCGGGGAAAAATTGAGAGCAAAATAGAAGAAAAAACATGGATGTGGTTCACAAAAGGAACTTGGAAACAGGAGACGGAGGGCCTGATTCTGGCAGAAAAGAGCAAGCCATTAGAAACAATGCCATCAAAGCCAGAATTGAAAAGTCAACCACAGATCCCAAGTGTAGACTCTGCAAGGAGGCCGGTGAAACAATGGTTCCCATCCTCAGCTGTTGCAAGAAGTTTGCGCAGACAGACTACAAACAGACGCACAACACCGTTGCTCAGATGATTCACTGTAACTAGTGCCACAAACACCCTCTGCCTGCGACAAAGAACTGGTGGGATCACAAGCCTTAAAAAGTTACAGAGAATGAACACATCAAGCAGGGCCGGATTACCCGCGAGGCCAGACGAGGCCCTGGCCTCGGGCGGCGGGTTTTGGGGGGCAGCGGCTTCGGCCCCCCGAAATTTTTTTTAAAAAAACCCGCCCCTTCGCAGCGCTTTCCCCCTGCCCTCTCCCGAGAAATTCAGGAGAGGGCGGGGGGAGAGCGCTGCGAGGGGGCGGGGAGAAGGGAATGGCGCCCACCCCTCGCCTGGGCTGCCCCTGCAAAGGAAGGAGGCAGCCAGGAGGAGGAGGAATAATCAGGGGAATTATTATTATTGATCTTGTTTGCATATAAATACAATAACCAGAATAGCTATAAAAATCAAACTTGAATTGAAATGGATAAATTTTGCATTTCAATCAAAAGGCTAAAAGCAGGATAACAATAACAAAAACAACAATTAGTAACAGATACTAATATTGCTTGTGGCTTCGAAAAAAACGCACTCCCTGTTTATATGTAGAAATGCCTTCCGACGGGATTTGTCTATTCAAGACTTGAGTTCCCTTCAGACGGGCCTGTATTTATTATTAATATTATAATTATTTATATGATTTTAACTATTGTACTATTTTAATTGCCGATCGATTGATGTTTTATCATGTTGTTGTTTTTATTGTGCCATGTGGCTTTTGTGAGCTGCCCCGAGCCCCCCCGGGAGTGGCGGCATAGAAGCGTGATTAATAAATAAATAAAATAAAATAAAAGTGGACTCACCTTGTTGTGTTTCAAATAATAATAATAATAAACAGAACAGAACAGAAATTAAAATATAGCAGACGCAGGACAGGACTGAAATCCACGCTTGAATATTGTTATGGAGTTTTAGTGTCACTTTTGTCAGTCTGAGGAGCAGGGGCGGTCCGTCCATGTAAGCAACCTACGCGGCCGCGTGGGGCGCCATCATGGATGGGCGTTGCCAAAGCGGAACTCCCTGCTGCAAGCAGCAGCAGGGATCGGCGCTGGCCGGACCGCCTGCAAGCAGAAGCCCTGCTGCTGCCTGCAGCAGCTTGAAAATGCGCGGACATTCTGCGCGCTGCCCAGAACTGCCGGAGCTGAACTTCAGCCCGGCAGTTCTGGGCATGCGCGAGAATGTCCGCAAGATGTTACCAGAAGCTGCTGCAGGCAGCAGCAGGGATCGCCGCTGGCCGCGCCGCCAAAGCGGACCAGGGATCGGCGCCGGCCACCCCGCCCTGCGCGGCGGCATCCAGAAGCCACCGGGGGGGGGGGCAAAATAATCGTCGCTTACCATGATGGGAGAGGTAAGACCGCCCCTGCTGGGGAGTAAAATGCTTGGCTTTCGCTCTGTCTTCTGCCTTTACGAGAAGTTACTTTTAAATAATGGAAAGGCCTATTTCTTTCTATCAGGGGGAAGAAGATGTGCAGGAGACGCCGTGCGAGACGCTCTACCGGGTGATGCTCTACAACTTGCCTCAATATATGGTGAGCATTGCATTGCACTGCTTTGCATTCTATTGGGTTGCTTTGCATTGCACTGCATGGAGGGCTTGTTTGTTTTTGACTTGAAAACATGTTTGGATGTATCTATGTTTGTTTGTACACAGATCCTTCATGACCAACGGGAAAATACAGGAGGGCTTTTGGGAGGGGGGTGGAGCTTTGGATGCTGGGAGTTGTAGTTCGCCCGCAATCAAAAAGCATGGTGAACCCATCTGATGATGGATTTGGACCAAACTTGACCCAAAATTTGTAAAAATGTTCTGTTCGTGGTTTGAAAGTCTTATTTCCTGTTTAATCGTGGGGTCTTTCCTTTGGAAGGAGTTGTTTTACTCCAGAAACTTCATTTTTGTGAATGGGACTCTATGATGAGATATTGATTGAAAAACTAGAACAAAATGTGCCATGGCGTGATGTTCCTCCCGCAGTAACAAAGTTTTGGCAGTGTAATAAACTTTTTCCATGTTTTTATGATAGAACCAATTAGGAAATCACATCGATAACCCAGGAACAGAAATCGTGTTACAGAGTGTTCTTGTAACAGCCTGGATGGCCATCTGCCAGGAGGCCTTTGATTGTGCCTTCATGCCTGACAAAAGGGGTTTGGACTGGATGGTCTTTAGGGGTCCCTTCCAACTAGTCTGTCTATCTAATATATCTAACCTATTGTAGTGAACCCCTACCTGGAAGGCTGGTAGAAGCCTGAAAAGCTAAGCCCAAAACCTCGGCAGCCGTTTAGATGGGATGTAATGGTGGCATCCATTCTGAGGTTCCCATTTCCAATAGGGGGCGTAGCTAAGTGCAGCCTGGAGGGAAATGAGGGAAGTAGGATTGGCTGGAAGAAAAGGGGCGGAGCCTAACTTGGAAAAAGAGGGGGAAATGCTCTCAAGAGGAGGCGTTTTGAAATCTGACAGCAGATTGAGACAGGGTATTGAAAAAGAAGGTAGCAGACTGGGTTTGGGGAAGAAGAGAAGGGTCAGGGTTAGTGAGAGTTAGAAAGAAGAGGCCTGAAAGTATACAGGTGGCTAACAGGGATAGCTGGCGAATAGAAATCTACAGTTATCAGGATAAATAGGGAGTGGATTTCTAGTTTAGATAGATCCGGAGTTTGGGACTATCTGTAGCAGTGTCAAAGTTTGCCAAGATGTCTTGAAACCATTAAGCTTGTTAACTGTTCTTGAAAGTTATCTCAAATAAACTTTAGTATTTTGTTTGTTCAAACAACTGCCTCACGTGTGCCTCAATTAGTGCCAGCAGCAATCCAGAGTCCAAAGGTGGCAGCATACATTAATGGAAGAAATCATTTTAGTTTTCCTCCAGTGAGCCAAAGGTCTTAACCTTATTAATAACTGTGGTGGTGGCCAGTGTTTCAAATGTGTTTTGGCCAGTAGAGCGTTCCAGCTCAGTGCAGTTTTAGACCTTCAAGTAAATAATACACTTATCTTTATATTGGTGGCAGCAGTTTTGATTCATTGGGGTTTTTACAAAAGACATCTCCCCCGGATAAACCCCCATATTTTATACCTATCTATGTATCTATCCATCTACCTATCTATTATGGCAGAAGGGGGTTGGGCTGGATGACCTTTAGGGGTCCCTTCCCACTCTAGGAATCTACCTAATTTAGTCATTTATCTCATCTAACTTTTATGGCAGAAGGGGTTTGGACTAGATGTCCCTTGAGGGTCCCTTCCAAGGGTAGGATTATATGAAAATGTAGGAACAAGATGCCAGTTCCATCCTCACATTGTGTGCAACTTGCCTCATTTCCGCAGATCGCCTTGCTGAAGATTCTCTTGGCTGCAGCGCCGACCTCCAAAGCCAAGACCGACTCCATCAACATCCTGGCCGACGTCTTGCCAGAGGAAATGCCGTAAGTTGTAGATGCATAATTGTGTGTGTGTGTGTGTGTACACACAAACAATATTTATATTCCACCCTTCTCGCCCCATAGGGGATTCAGGGCGGATCACAATGCACATATATTCAATGACAAATATTCAATGCCATAGATCAGGACCGCCCAGGAAGTCGATCGCAAGACCAAATGAGGTCAATCGCAGCCGGATGGGGCCTTGCGCGCGGCGCTCCTGCCGCCGCATTCCGTTCACGCGGTGCTTCTTCCGCCCGCGGGGCATTGCGCGAAGGAGGGAGCGCAGAGGCCCCGCCTCGTGCTCCCTCCTTCCCGCAATGCCCCGCGGGCGGAAGAAGCACCGCGCGGGCAGAAGGAGGTAGCAAGAGTGCATGCAGCAGCAGGAGCGCGGGCGCAAGGTAGATTTTTTCAACTTGGTTGCTTAAAAGTAGCTCGCATGGTGAAAAAGTGTGGGCACCCCTGCAATAGATACACAACATTTATAGACAGACTCTCAGAGGCTATTTAACTGTCCAGCTTCATAAGGGTATGCTCGAATTCCGGCCACCGGGGGAGCTGTCACTTCACCGTCCACTTCTGATACCGATGGAGTACTTCCTCATTCTTTCACCCGCTGCTGGAGATTTTTATGGCGTCGTAAATTAGTTAAATTAGCCTCCCCGTACAAGCGGTACCTAAATTTCATACTTGACAGATGCAACTGTCTTTTGGGCTGCAAAAGTCGACAGCAAGCTAGACAAATGATCGGGAGCTTACTCCGACCCGGCTGGCTTCGAATTCATGACCTTTCGGTTAGTAGTGATTTAATGCAGCTGGCTACTAACCAGCTGCGCCACAACACACATACACAAAGAGAGAGTATATACACACACACATGCACGCACACACATATGCATTTAATAACATTAGAAATCCTTGAGTTACAGACATCCGACTTCTAAATGACTCCTAGTTAAGAGGCCTGTCTTCCCTCTTCCCCTCCAGGGTCTTCCTCCTCCTCTCCGTTTTCAGAGCCCAAACGGAGAGGAGGAGGAAGAGCCCAGAGGAGAGAGGGACAAAGGCAGGCCTTGGTGCCGCTGCCCCGTGGCCGGAGCCCCAAGGGGCCATGGCCTAGATCACAAACCCCCCAAATGTTGTCTCAGCCCAACCCCTGAGGGCGAAACGTCAGGAGAGCGTGCTTCTGGGAGGAAACGAGGAGAATGTGCTTCTGGGAGGAAACCTCCAGCGAGGTCTTCCTCCCAGACGGGCGCCGGCGGAGGAGAGCGCGCCTGACTGCAGGCACTTGCCCCAGAGGGAGGCCTCCTCCATTTGGGCGGGGAGAGGGCCTGGTGGAGGCCTGGGGCAGGAGATACCCCCCCCTCTCTCTCCACTGAGGAGGCAGCAAAAGGCGGGAAAGGAGGCCACTCACCCAGGACGCTACTCTTTCAGTAAAGGCAGGAGAAGAGACAGGGCTGCTGGCGCGCACCCTGGCCTCCGAGCCGCCACTTTTCGTCCTGTTGCGCCGAAATCCGAGGAGGAGGAAGGCGCAGGAGCCGTGGGTGGCAAGGCTCGGGATCTGCAGGAGCTCCTCTCCGCGCTTTGCCTTTCCTTCCTTGCCCGCTGCAAAGGCTGTTGGTGGAGAATGTTGGCGGGGCGGCCAAAGTGGACTGGAGGAAATGGTGTCCGCTTTGGCCGCCCCGCCGACAGCCTTTGCAGCGGTCAATAAAGGAAAGGCAAAGCACAGAGAGGAACCCCTGCAGATCCCCAGCCTCGCCGCCCGCGGCTCCCACGCCTTCCTCCTCGGATTTCGGCGCAACAGGACGAAGAGTGGCGGCTCGGAGGCCAGGAGCGTGCCAGCAGCCCCGTCTCTTCTCCTGCCTTTGCCGAAAGGGCAGCGTCCTGGGAGAGTGGCCTTTTATCTTGCCTTTTGCTGCCTCCTCAGTGGAGAGAGAGAGAGAGACAGAGAGAGAGATCCAGGGCCAGGTTTGCAGAGCGGACAGAAAGCCCCTGCCCTGAGCTCCATTTCTGCTGCCCACGGCAAGCCTTCCCCCGCTCCCCAGGGCCCGCAGCAGCATCAGCTCAGGCCCGCCGGGGAGGGAGGGAGGAGAAGATAAGGTTTTATTTTTAATATGGGTCTGAGTGATGGGGGGGGGGGTGCGGTAAGGGGGCGTAATTCCAAAGTGTGGCCTAGGGCGCAAAAAATTGTTAATCCAGGCCTGGCCCCGCGCACCTCTCGCTGCTCTTCGAGGCTTCCACCAGCAATGCGTTCCAGGGGGTGGCTAGCTAATAATAAAGGGTCATCTAAGTCCACCAGCTGTTAGGAATTGTGGGAGTTGAAGTCCAAAACACCCGGAGGGCCAAAGTTTGCCTATGTTTGGTGTAGATGTGCCCTTTGACGCCTCCTTTTTCCGTTTTCCCAGCATCACGGTGCTGCAGAGCATGAAGCTGGGGGTGGACGTGAACCGGCACAAAGAGATCGTGGTCAAGGCCATCTCCGCTCTGCTGCTCCTGCTCCTGAAACACTTTAAGCTCAACCACGTCTATCAGGTCAGTAAAAACGGGAGAGGATTCTGGTTTTGGAAAAACAGAATCTCCGTAAGCTTTTGGAGCAAGATGGCATTCATAACCATTTGAAGATCGTAGCCTTTTGGGAAAGCATGATCCTTCTGATTGAGTAAAATCTTATCTTCAGTGGTATACAACCACATGTACTTATGCAAGGCAATTTTGGCTTTCAGTTCTTAGACCAGGGGTGGGCAACCTATGGTCCGCGGGCCGGATCCGGCCTGGCAGTCGATTCTGTCCAGCCCGGGGAGAAGGGCGTCGGGGGCGGGGCCAAAAAGAAGGAGTGCCGCTGCTGCCATCCCATCGCGGCTGCTTTGGCGTGCCTGATATCCTTTTGGAGCAGCAGTTTTGGAGTGTCCCAGGCTCTCCGCCTCTTCCTCATGCCTCCAGCATGGAGAGGCTCTGGATGGCCAGTGTGGGAGCATCAGTGCCGGCAGCGTGGCAGGGAGGAGCCTTTGGATGACTTCCTGTAGTCCCAGATGAGCTGGCTGAGACATTCTGGGAGCCGTAGGAGTCAGGAAACTACGGTTCCCAGAATGCCTCAGCCAGCTCATCCGGGACTACAGGAAGTCATCCAAAGGCTCCTCCCCGCCACGCCGCCGGCACTGACGCTCCCATGCTGGCCATCCGGAGCCTCTCCACGCCGGAGGCAGGAGGAGGAGGCGGAGAGCCCGGAGCTGGTGCTGCCTCCACCCTCGGGCCCTCCCTCACTCCACCGACCCTCCATACAAGAGGGCCAAAGCCCAGGATCATCACCGCTTTAAAATAATAATAATTAAAAGAAAATCCAACTATGTACCTTAGAAAGAAGGGAGGAGGAATTTTATTTTAGTGGTTTTTATTATTACTTTATATAATAATTTTATAATAATAATATAATATAATTAATAATATAATGTTATATTATATTATAATTTCAATATATTATAATGTCTCTCTATATATACTATAATATAATAATTATGATATTAATACTAATAATATATGCATATTTCTTGATATATTAATATGTTAATATTAACATATTAATATAGCAAGAAATATTCATATATTATTAGTATATTATTAGTATTGTGTAATATTTAGTAAATATAGTAAATAAATAAATAATGTAGATTAGAATGTAGTTCAGCCTTTAGGTGTGGCCCTCCATAATATTTTTTGGCTCTCGTGTGGCCCCTTGGAAAAAAGTAATTGCCCACCCCTGTCTTAGACTGATAACCTGGTTGTCTCTGATCTGCTAGGAACAGCGATTATGCCAATGCACAAAATACAGCAGTTCTTCAGAAGCGTTTCTACTTTCCCACAAAACTTCCTGTATCTATGCCATGCTCCTAAGAGACAACAATAAAGTAGACTTCCTTAAAAAGTTACATATTTGGTTTACTCAACAACCTTCATGTACTCAGCATACAGGTGCATAACTTGTTAATCCAGTTACAGATTGGTTTTGAAGTATCTTATTTTCCGGGGGTACAAGACGACTGGGCAACTACGACTCCCAGAATGCCTCAGCGGGCATGTCCAAAGCATGCCGCTGCCCGGGGCTGCTGGGAGTCATAGTCTGGAGGCTCTTCCTTGGGCCTGGGTGAGCCCGGTGACCATCAAAGGCTTCTGCCCGCCACTGAGGTGGCCTTGCTTCCTTCGTCACTCTCTTGGTTGCCTGCAAATAGCAATGTGGGGGGCCTTGAAAGTACAGCGGGGAGGGTGGTGGGGACAAGTCCTTTAGCAGCATGGCCTGAGGAGGCGAGGAGGGCGAAGGAGGAGGGCAGAGGGAGGGTGCGGAGAGGAGGAGCACCAGGTCCGTTGGGCTGCCCCCGTCGCTCTCCCACTCTGCTTTCAAAGCCCTTCTCCAACTTCTGCAACGTTGCCATTTCCAGGCAGATGGGAGAGAGAGAGAGGAAGGAAGCAAGGGTACCCGATCAGCTGGCAGAAGCCTCCGAAGACCACCGGGCTCGCCTAGGCCCAAGAAAGCCAATCGGTGGCCTTGCTTTCTTCCTCTCTTCTGGCTGCCTGAAAATAGCTATGTGGGAGGAGTTAGAGAAGGGCCTTGAAAGGAGAAAGGGCAGAGCGGCAGGGGCTATTTGCAGGCAACGGGCGGGCTAATGGTTTACAAAACCCAAACGCAGGTGAAAAAACATTAAGTATGTCTACCAGGCTGAAGTATTCATATATTCTGTCCGTGAATAGTAATAAAGGAAACATACATACGTATTAGATACGCAGTACAGAAGGATCGTACACTAATTCAAACTGGGATAAATCCAAGAGTCTCTATATGAAAAGTCCGCATAAAGAAGACAATGTTGGAGGTCCATACAATGCAATGAGGATGGATTATCCGATAATGATATCGCAAGGGTCCACAGCAGGATGCACCTGCCCGTTCAAGCAGTCCTGGTAACTGAGACCAAAGCTCCGAAAGGAAGGATTCCAAGGATGCAGAGATCGCGAAATGGGCGTCTCCTCAGGTAGAGTTTTATATAACAAAGTGTTTTATCTGTATTTTTACTGTTGTTTTATGTAAACTGCCCTGAGCCTGCAAAGAGGAGCGGTATATAAAAGTGAACAATAACTAAATTAAATAAATACAAAGCCAACGGTATCCAAATGCTCACAATAGCGGCCAGAAAAAACGTTTCACAAAAATCGCTTTCTCAAGGCTTGTAATATATCATTTTAGCGTCCACAATTTCTATAAGACAAATAAACAATGGTAGATAATCCAATACCAACATACACCACAATCAGCCCATTTTGATAAGAAGATAATACATACCATACCGAGTAAATCAGTTAAACATAACCCCACTCAGCCAGGAGTAGGGTGACCCAAAGGTAAGTACTGGAAGGTTGTTTGTTCTTTATAAAAGCATGGAGTCAATGCTTTGAGGCCACGTGGCCACTCAGTATCAAGGAGAACTCAAGGAACTCAAGTGTGAAATTGCTGAAATTCTAGCCAAAATATATAACCTTTCTCTAAGATCAGGCACTGTACCCGAGGACTGGAGGGAGGCAAATGTAACTCCGATCTTCAAGAAAGGATCAGGGGGTGATCCAGGAAATTATAGGCCAGTTAGTCTAACCTCAGTTCCAGGCAAAGTGATGGAAACCATTATTAAAGAAAAATTACCAAGCACATAGAAGAACAGGCATTGCTGAAGGAAAATCAACATGGTTTCTGCAAAGGCAAATCATGTCTTACTAACTTGTTAGAATTCTTTGAGGGTGTAAATAAACACATAGATAAAGGGGACCCAGTCGATATTGTTTACCTTGACTTTCAAAAGGCTTTTGACAAAGTCCCTCACCAAAGGCTCCTGAATAAGCTCTTCAGCCATGGACTCAGGGGACAGGTCTTGTCCTGGATTGGAACCTGGCTAAACTGTAGGAAACAAAGGGTGGTAATAAACGGACATTTCTCTGGGTGGAAAGAGGTGAGAAGTGGCATACCCCAAGGTTCAGTTTTGGGTCCGTTACTTTTTAATTTATTCATTAATGACCTGGATGTAGGAGTAAATTCTGAGGTAGCAAAGTTTGCAGACGACACTAAATTGTTCAGGGTAGTTAAAAATGAAACTGATTGTAAAGAGCTCCAGAAAGATCTCTCGAAATTGAGTGAATGGGCAACAAAGTGGCAAATGCATTTTAACCTAAACAAGTGTAAAGTCATGCACATCGGGGCAAAGAACCCCAACTACACCTACAAATTGATGGGGTCAAAGCTTTCCGAGACAAACCAGGAAAGGGATCTCGGGGTTTTGGTGGACAGCTCAATGAAGATGTCAACCCAGTGCGCAGCAGCAGTGAAAAAAGCAAATTCTATGCTTGGCATGATCAGAAAGGGAATCGAAAATAGGTCAGCAAATGTTGTATTACCTCTCTACAAATCTATGGTAAGGCCACATTTGGAGTACTGTGTACAATTCTGGTCTCCGCACCTCAAGAAGGATATAACGGAACTGGAAAAGGTACAGAAAAGGGCAACAAGAATGATCCAAGGGATGGAGCATCTCCCTTACGAAATCAGGTTGCAACGCCTTGGTCTTTTCAGCCTTGAAAGACAGCGTTTAAGAGGTGACTTGATCGAAGTGTATAAAATCATGCATGGGATAGAAAAGGTGAATAGAGAAAAAATATTTTCTCTGTCACACAACACTAGGACTAGGGGCACTCCTAAAGCTCCAAGGTAGGAAAGTTAGGACTAATGAAGGGAAATATTTCTTCACCCAGAGGGTCATTGGGTTATGGAACTCACTTCCAGAGGAGGTTGTGACAGCGGTCAGCCTGGACAGCTTCAAGGCAGGATTAGACAGATTCATGGATACCAAGTGTATCGGTAGTTACTGAAAAGGACATTCAAGTGCCACCTCGTTCTTATGTAGAATTATTCATTTATTTTCAAGTCTAATGAGTTGAGTGGTAATGTCTGTTTGGGAGTCAGTAATGATTTTTTTCCAGTACCCTTATTTTTAAAGAAGCAGTAGTCTGTTTCTTGTCTTTGCAGTGCATATAAAATGCTGAGTCTGTGGAGCCCCTATGGATTTTAGACCCATGTTCGATAAATCTCGTTTTTAAATCCCATTTTGTCTGGCCCACGTAAATGAGAAAACATTCGTATGAAATTGCATAGACCACCATTTTGGAGGAGCTTTATATAGCGCTCCTCCTTGCAGGCTCGGGGCGGTTTACATAAAACAACAGTAAAAATACAGATAAAACACTTTGTTATATAAAACTCTACCTGAGGAGACGCCCATTTTGCGATCTCCGCGTCCTTGTTATCCTTCCTTTTGGAGCTTTGATCTCCGTTACCAGGACTGCTTGCACCGACAGGTGCATTCTGCTGTGGACCCTTGGAATATCATTACCGGATAATCCATCCTCATTGCATTGTATGGACCTCCGACATTGTCTTCTTCATACGGACTTTTCATATAGAGACTCTTGGATTTATCCTGGTTTGAATTAGTGTATGATCTTTCTGTACTGCATATCGAATACGTATGTATGTTTCCTTTATTATTATCCACGGACAGAATATATGAATACTACAGCCTGGTAGACATACTTAGTGTTTTTTCACCTGCGTTTGGGCTATTTGCAGGCAGCCAGGAGAGAGAGGAAGGAGGCACGGCTACCCCAGTGGCTGGCAGAAGCCTCCGAAGGCCACCGGGTACACCCAGGCCCAAGGAAGAGCCTCTGGACTACGACTCCCAGCAGCCCCAGGCAGCCTTGAACGTGCCCACTGGGGCATTTTTAATGCATCCAATTTGTATGCCCGGTGAACTAGATGACCCTCGACTTTTCATAAGATTTCCCAGGCCTAAAAAGTTGTCTAGTACGCTGGAAAATACGGTAGTTTCTCTGCAGGTAACACAGGGCATCTTCCTACAATCAACAGCAACATGAGTTTGCTCTTAACAGTCCAAAGTCTAATAGTGTCCCTGTGTTCTCAAAGGGAGTCTGAGCTCTGAGCAGTCCCAGATCTGATCACGTGGTCTTCAGCCCCTCCCACAACCTTAGGAAACAGAGTAAAGGGAAAGCTGCATACCAAAACATACATATGCAAATACAGTAAGCAAACAGAATCCTATAGAAACAACGTACTAGTGGAGGCTTGAAGAAGGTTGCTATTTCCAACACTTACCGGCTATTGGGAATTGTGGGAGTCCAAAACTTCTGGTGGGAGGGCTGAAGTTGGCCTGTGCGATATGCTCTGTTTCCAGACCTTTCTAATCTTTCCGGCCGCTCTTTCCTTCTCCCTGCAGTTTGAGTATGTCTCCCAGCATTTAGTCTTCGCCAACTGCATCCCGCTGATCCTGAAGTTCTTCAACCAGAACATCATGTCGTACATCACGGCCAAAAACAGGTACAGCGTGACAATTTAATGGTGTCTTCCTGCCTGGCGGAATAGGCTGGGACTAGATCAGTGATTCTCAACCTTCCTAATGCCACGACCCCTTAATACAGTTCCTCGTGTTGTGGTGACCCCCAACTATAAAATTATTTTCGTTACTACTCCATAACTGTAATTTTGCTACCGTTATGAGTCATAATGTAAATATTTGATATACAGGATGTGTTTTCATTCACTGGACCAAATTTGGCACAAATACCTGATATGCCCAAATTTGAATACTGATGGGGTTGGAGCGTATTGATTTTATCATTTGGGAGCTGCAGTTGCTGGGACTTATAATTCACCTACAATCAAAGGGCATTCTGAACTACACCAATGATGGAATTGAACTAATCTTGGTATACAGAACTCCCATGGCCAACAGAACATACTTGGAAGGGTTTGGTGGGCATTGACCTTGAGTTTTGGAGTTGTAGTCCACCTACATCCAGACAGCACTCAAACAATGATGGAGCTGGACCAAACTTGACACAAATATTCAATATGCCAAAATGTGAACACTGGTGGAGTTTGAGGGAAACAGATCTTGACATTTGGGAGTTATAGTTGCTGGGATTTATAGTTCACTTACGCTCAAAGAGCATTCTGAACCCTACCAACGACAGAATTGGGCCAAACCTCCCACACAGAATCCCCATGACCAACAGAAAATACTGCATTTTCTGTTGGTCTTAGGTGACCCCTCTGACACTCTCTCGCGACCCCTCTAGGGGTCCCGACCCCCAGGTTGAGAAACACTGGACTAGATGACCTTTAGGGGTCCTTTTCAAATCTTATTCATTCATTCATAACCTCACGGGGGTCTAGTGTTGCCTCCTCCTCTGGAGGACTTTAAACAGAGCCTGGGTGGCCATCTGTTGAGACGGCTTTGATTGTGTCTGTTAGGAAGGATTCTGTCTGGCAGAATAGGATGAGACTAGGTGACCTTTAGGAGTGCCATTTGAATCTTATGATTCAATCGTTCATAACCTGGGAGTCCAGGTTATCTTCTCTGGAAGCTTTCAAACTGAGGCTGGATGGCCATCTGTCGGGAGGGATCTAATGGTGTCTTCCTGCCTGGCAGAATAAGATGGAACTGGATGGCCCTGGGGGGGGTCCCTTCCAACTCATGATTACCATAATGGAGGCTGGATGACCATCTGTCAGGAGGGCTTTGATTGTGCCTTGCTGCCTGGCAGAATGGGATTGGGTTGGATGACCTCTAGGGGTCCCTTCCAATTCTGATTCTAATGGTAAAACATATGCTTTTTTTTCTTCTCCCGTCAGCATTTCTGTCCTGGACTTTCCTTTCTGCACCGTCCATGAGTTGCCAGAACTCAATGCGGAAAGCCTGGTAAGAAGAGCAAGGATGGATGGCATATTCTGTTTCCCCATCCCCATCCGTAGAATGGACTTGATACTGCTGGCAATAAATGGCTGTGAGGTCGGCATGTGGAAAACCTTTCTTTAAGCAAGGAATCCTCAAAAATAGAGTCCAAAATTAACCTGGGGTTTGGGGAAGGTTCCTCTTTTTGGACTACAACTCCCAGCATAACTGGCCCTTTTGACCGGTTGTTGTTTTTGTTGTTGTCGAACCTATTTCGCCAGTGGTGGTTTTTATTATAATTATAATACTAGCCATGTTTGACAAGTTACGGTCAACACATAAGTGAATCCCATAGATTGGATGGGACTAACAGTAGAATGGAAGTTCGCTCTGTACTCCGAATTAATGGCATTTGGCACTTCTTTCAGCGCTGTTTATTTATTCTATTTATTTACAGTATTTACAGTATATTCCGCCCTTCTCACCCCGCAGGGGACTCAGGGCGGATTACAATGTACATATACATGGCAAACATTCAATGCCATAGACACACAATATATATAGACAGACACTCAGAGGCTATTTAACATTCCAGCTTCTGACCACCAGGGGAGCTGTCGCTTCCTCATTCTTTGCATACTTCCTGGAGATTTTTATGGCCTCATAAATCAGTTACATTAGCGTCCCCACAAAGTGGTACCTACATTTCCTACTTGACAGATGCAACTGTCTTTCGGACTGCAAAGGTGTAAAGTTCACTCCAACCCGGGCTGGCTTCGAACTCATGACCTTTCGGTCAGTAGTGATCTTAATGCAGCTGACACCCAGCCAGCTGCACCACTGTCCCCGTATACAACCACATGTACTGATGCAAGGCAATTTTGGCTTTCAGTTCTTAGACTGATAACCTGCTTGTCTCTGATCTGCTAGGAACAGCGATTATGCCAATACATAAAATACAGCAGTTCTTCAGAAGTGTTTCTACTTTCCCATAAAACTTCATGTATCTATACCATTCGAACTCATGACCTTTCGGTCAGAAGTGATCTTAATGCAGCTGACTCCCAGCCAGTTGCACCACAGTCCTGGTTGAAATCTTGGAAGGTTTAGTGTCCTCTTTGGGGAGAGAAATAAAATATATAAATAAATATAATAATAATGATAATATAGTTTTGTGTGGCTCCAGCCATCTTTGGCAGAGAAAGTGAAAGACCTTGCAAAACTAAAAGTCCCGGGATTGAATTACACTGATTCTCCAGTGTCGATGTGCCCTTAGACTTCAGTATGTTATGGTAGAGAATGCAGATCGTATGTTGGCGTTTCGCGCAAGGATATGTATTTTTCTGTAGGGAATTGTAGTACGTTGTTCGGATAAGTTATGGTTGCTTATTAAAATACATATATATTCCTTTCTTGCAGGAATCTGGGGAGAACAACCAGTTCTGTTGGAGGAACCTCTTCTCCTGCATTAACCTTCTGAGGATCCTGAACAAGCTGACCAAGTGGAAGCATTCCAGGACAATGGTGATGATATTTTTAACATCTACATGCGTCCACTGGCCCAGCTGGTGCGTAGTTTTGGTCTGGAGTGTCATCAGTATGCTGATGACACCCAGCTGGTGCTGAGGATGGACGGCCGGTCGGACTCTGTACCCGATTATTTCCATCGGTGCCTCAAAGCCATGACTGGGTGGCTACGGGCCAGCAGGTTGAAGGTGAACCCGTCAAAGACAGAGATCCTTTGGCTGGGTCGTCCAGGGGGGCGGGAGCTCCAGCTGCCTGTTACGGACGACGAAGCAGTTTGCCCGTCGTAAAAAGCCTGGGGGTCCAATTGGACCCTCTGCTTGCAATGGAGGCCCAGGTCTCCGCTGTGAGCAGAGTGGCATTTTTCCATCTGCGCCAGGCAAGGCGGCTGGCACCCTACCTCTCTGGAAACGACCTAGCTACTAGTCATGAGAAAAAAGTTATGAAAATGAAATGATTCGTAAGAAATTCGTAAGAAATGCTACTTTTGAGTATTTCCGCACCTGGAACGCCAACCAGGAAGTGGACTTTCTTTATAGAACGTCGGGGGCCAGGATTTTCTTAAGTGTCGTTATTAGGTCATAGGGGGGGCACCCTCCTTCTCTCTCACCACCCTCCCGCCTCCCTTGCCAATAAGTATTATGGCAAGGCAAGCCCTAAACTCGCTCCTTCTTTCGGCTGGAAGCCCGGAAAAAATGTAAACAGAGAGGATTACTCAAGTAAATCTGCAAAGGAGGGCACTTTGGATGAAGGGCCCTCCTTTGTGGATTTACTTCTGAGTAAACCTCTCTGTTTACATTTTTCCAGGCTTCCTGCCTCTCCTGCCCTGCCAGGATCTAAAGCATCAAAGAGTATTGGGGTGAGAAACCAACCTAATGTATAATAGAATGAATGCTACTGTAAGTGCCTAATATTATAAGTAATCCAACTGGTCATACCACATTCCATGCACATGCAATAATACAGTAATAACAATAACAAGAGGTAAAATTCAAACCGAAGTATTCTGACTGGTCTCTCCTCATGCGGTGCAAACGGGCTCTTCTCTGTGAGCCCGGGAAAAGCCAGCGTTTTCTGCTTGGGTGCACACACATACATATTCTTGGGGGGGATTTGCTGCAGAATCCGAGCTCATAGAAGATTCTGCAGCAAATTCCCCCAAAGAATATGTATGTGTGTGCACCCAAGCAGAAAACGCTGCTTTTCCGGGCTCACAGAAAGAGCCCGCTTTGCACCGCATTGAGGAGGGACCAGTCAGAATACTGTTGAATTTTACCTCTTCTTATACCCATTGTTATTACTGCTGTATTATTGCATGTGCATGGAATGTAGGTATGACCAGTTGGATTACTTATAATATTAGGCACTTACAGTAGCATTCATTCTATTATACATTAGGTTGGTTTCTCACCCCAATACTCTTTGATGCTTTAGATCCTGGCAGGGCAGGAGAAAAGGGCGGCTCTCCCTGACCCTTCTGCCTGCCAGGATCTAAAGCCTTGAAGAGGCTTCATGAGGGGCCAACTTCAGCCCTCCAGGTGTTTTGGACTTCAACTTCCACCATTCCTCACAGCCTCAGGCCTCTTCCTTTTCCTCTCAGCCTGGGCAAACTTGGGCCCTCGCTCCTCAGGATCGGGGTGAGAGAGAGGCAGCGAGGAGCGAGGGGGGGGGCTCCTCCTTTTTTTGCTGCTTCCAAGAATAGAATACCCCCCTCCCTCCCTCCTTCCCTCCCTCCTTCCTATTTGGAGAGTCCCATCTAGAATTCAGTGTGATTTATTCAAGTTTTGGCCTACAACTCCCAGAAATCCCAGCCAATTTACCAGCTGTTAAGATTTCTGGGAGTTGTAGGCCCTGCTGCTCGACTGCTGGCTGGAGTGTCACTGAAGTGCCACATCACACCAGTCCTATAGCGCAGTGTTTCCCAACCTTTTTTGAGCTGCGGCACACTTTTAACATTAAAAAAATCCGGGGGCAAACCACCAACCAAAATGACACAGTAAAGAACGGCTGGGGTAAGGTGGCCTGCTGGGAGCAACTGCTGGGAGTGCTGAAGCCGGGGGAGGAGCCAGGCCGTGCCATGCCCCGCCCCCTCCCCCTGGCTTCAGTTCTCCCACAGCTTCGCCAGCCTTGAGGGGGGAAGCCAAGCCAGCATTGTGCTGGCTCTGCCACTGCTGGCTTGGCACTGCCCCCTCAAGGCTGGCAAAGCTGTGTGAGCGCTATTTGAAACCATTAAGCTTAGTACCTATCTTGTCAGTTCTCTTCAATAAACTTCCTTGTTTTTATTGTTCACGAGTGCCTCTGTAAAAGCAGTTTCCTGAAGCAACTCAAAAGTGTAAATAGTGGCAGCATACCTTTAAAGGGGTAGTATCTTTAGACTTACCTCAGCACACAAGTCTGAAGTAAATAAGTCACACACACGGAGTTACCCTGACCTTTTGTTGTATTGGGATTGAATACGAAGGTTCCACCCTGCCCTCATTGAAAATCCTCCAACCTGTCATAATTGTGGTTTAAAACACCACACACACACTTGTATTCGTTACACCTGGGCTGGGTTTTGATGACATTATTCCGCCTTATCGTCCTTTCCTTTTTGTGCTTATTGGGCAGATGCTGGTGGTGTTCAAGTCGGCCCCGATCCTGAAGCGTGCGCTCAAGGTAAAGCAGGCCATGCTGCAGCTCTACGTCTTGAAGCTGCTCAAGATCCAGACCAAGTACCTAGGCCGCCAGTGGAGGAAGAGCAACATGAAGACCATGTCCGCCATCTACCAGAAAGTGCGCCACCGCATGAACGACGACTGGGCCTACGGCAACGGTGCGTGCCTTTGTACTCTATGAATGGGCTATGACATGGAAAGGTTGCTAAGAAAGTGCTGCATTGTCATCCATCAGTGTTATTACTAGCCCAATTGCATCTCACATTTGGCTCTCACAGTTCTGTCCGAACTGATCTCTTCCTATGAACCAGCGAGGACATTAAGATCATCCGGGGAGGCCCTGCTCTCGATCCCGCCTGCGTCACAAATACGTTTGGCGGGGACGAGAGACAGGGCCTTCTCAGTGGTGGCCCCTCGGCTATCGAACGTCCTTCCCAAAGATATTAGATTGGCCCCTTCTTTGCTAACATTTCGTAGGAAGGTTAAGACCTGAGCAGGCGTTTGATTAGACAGTGTAACAAATATTTATTTATTTATTTATTTATTTATTTATTATTGAGGCTTTTATGCCGCCGACTCCCGGGGGCTCGCGGCGGCTCACAAGAGCCAATGCATACAACAAAGGGTTAAAACGTAAACAGATTAAAACAGCAGTAATAGCATTAAAACAACAACATTAAAACAATAACAGCGGCAAATGCAGCAGCATGATGTAGAAGGACGTACGGGCCTACTCACCGAAGGCCTGCCTAAACAGGTTTTGCAGGCCCGTCTAAACGGGAGTAGGTCCCTCAGGGCCTGGTTTCGGCCGGGAGGGCGTTCCATAGCGTGGGGGCTATAACAGAGAACGCCCTCCGGCGGGTAGATGTCAGGTACGCCGACTTTATTGATGGTACTTCCAAAAGGTTGGCATCCTCAGACCGTAGTGATTTGGACGGGCAATATGGAGTGAGACGGTCCCTCAGATACGCTGGCCCCAGGCCGTATAAGGCCTTAAAGGTAAGGACCAACACTTTGAAGGCGATCCAGTGCTCAATGGGCAGCCAGTGCAGGTCCTGCAAGATTGGTGTTATACGGCAGCCTGCTGGAGCCCCAGACAGGAGCCGGGCGGCAGTGTTCTGCACCAGCCTGAGCTTCCGGATCGACGACATAGGAAGGCCAACGTAAAGCGCGTTACAGTAATCTAGCCTCAAGATGACCGTGGCTTGGATCACCGTGGCTAGGTCGCTCCGGGAGAGGTAGGGGCCAGCCTCCTTGCCTGGCGGAGGCGGAACACAGCAGCCTTGCTGACCGCAGAGACCTGGGCCTCCATGGACAGCTGGGAGTCCAGATGGACACCCAGGCTCTTCACAGACGGCGCTGGGTGCAGCGCCGCCCCGTCCAGGGTCGGAAGCCGGGCATGGAACGACCGGATGATGAAATCGGATCTGATTTTAACTAAGAGACACGATTGACTATGATTTTATATTGATGCTAAGGTTTAAATTGTTTTATGATGTAGAAGCATTGAATTTTCGCAACTGTAAACCGCTTTGAGTCGCCCGTGGGCTGAGAAAAGCAGTATAGAAATGGGAGTAAATAATAATAATAATAGTAATAGATTTTCAGTGAATATCTTTCTCATCCTCGATTACAGCAAAACAAACGAATAATTATATAACAAAGACAATACATACCGATTAATAAAAACAAGAATAGCACAATAGTGCAATCGTAATGTGTACACCAGAGCAGGAACACCTCTGACGTTCAACACCACACCAGCTTGGTAAAATCAGCAAGCAGTTTATTGAAAAATATATGTAAGCAAAGCCGTAAAAAATACCAAAAACAGAAAAGATCCAATATAAGAAACCGTCCATGAGCTTCGGAGGAAAACAAGATTCAAGAGTACATTAACCATCCATGAAACTAGGCACATGAATCCATGAAACAAGACAGGAAAATCTCATAGACAAATCTTGAGCTTGGCAAAGACTTGGTACATGAAACTCTGAGCACTTGAAAGCAAGACCATAATAAAATAACGTTGACCCGACCTGAGGCTATTCTATCCCATGAATCATAAAGTTTTTTCAAATCCCAAAACTGAAATGAAAGCATTTTTCTTTCATTTCCCACCAGATAACAGTTTGTTATCTCTCTTTTGCTGTAGTTGAACTGATCGTCTGGGCCTCTGAAGACTTTTCCTCTGTTTACTAAAACGTTGCTTTCTACCCCTCATTAACTCCTGCACCTGTTCAGACAGTTGTTCTGAGAAAAGCGGCAAAGGGCCTCTCTCAAGAACGTGTCCTTGTGAATATTCCTGGAACAGCTCAGACCTCTCTTCTGAACTTAGCTCAGGCCCACGTAAACCCTCAACCCCAGGCCCACCATCAGGAACATCATCCCCATTCCCATCATGAACATCAACATGAACATTATGCCCATCATGAACATCTACATGAACATCAGCGTGAACATCAGCATGAACATCATGCCCATTATGAACATCAACATGAACATCATGCCCATCATGAACATCAGCATGAACATCATGAACATCAACATGAACATCATGCCCAGCATGAACATCAGCATGAACATCATGCCCATCATGAACATCAGCATGCCCATCATGGACATCATGCCCAGCATGAACATCAGCATGAACATCATGCCCATCAACAGGAACATCATGCCCATCATGAACATCAGCATGAACATCATGTCCATCATGAACATCAACATGAACATCATGCCCATCATGAACATCAGCATGAACATCATGCCCATCATGAACATCAACATGAACATCATGCCCATCATGAATATCAGCATGAACATCGTGCCCATCAACAGGAACATCATACCCATCATGAACATCAACATGAACATCATGCCCATCATGAACATCAACATGAACATCATGCCCAGCATGAACATCAGCATGAACATCATGCCCAGCATGAACATCATGTCCAGCATGAACATCAGCATGAACATCATGCCCATCATGAACATCAGCATGAACATCATGCCCATCATGAACATCAGCATGAACATCATGCCCATCATGAACATCAGCATGAACATCATGCCCATCATGAACATCAGCATGAACATCATGCCCATCATGAACATCAACATGAACATCATGCCCAGCATGAACATCAGGAACATCATGCCCATCATGAACATGAACATCAAGCCCATCATGAACATCAACATGAACATCATGCCCATAATGAACATCAACATGAACATCATGCCCATCATGAACATCAACATGAACATCATGCCCAGCATGAACATCAGCATGAACATCATGCCCATCATGAACATCAACATGAACATCATGCCCATCATGAACATCAACATGAACATCATGCCCATCATGAACATCAACATGAACATCATGCCCAGCATGAACATCAGCAGGAACATCATGCCCATCATGAACATGAACATCACGCCCATCATGAACATCAACATGAACATCATGCCCATCATGAACATCAACATGAACATCATGCCCATCATGAACATCAGCATGGACATCATGCCCATCGTGAACATCAACATGAACTTCATGAACATCAACATGAACATCATGCCCATCATGAACATGAGCATGAACATCATGCCCATCATGAACATCAACATGAACATCATGCCCATCATGAACATCAGCATGAACATCATGCCCATCATGAACATCAACATGAACATCATGCCCATCATGAACATCAACATGAACATCATGCCCATCATGAACATCAGCATGAACATCTGACACAATCTCAGGCTGAAGAGGCTGACATACAACATAAATAAACAGTTTAAGATTATTTAGCCCTCTAAAAACAGTATTTATATATATAAACGCCATTTGAAACCAGCCAATTCCTATGATCAGGGTATTCAGTATTATAACTTTTAGTTCTAATAACCATTTGAAGTTCTGTCTGATAAGGTAGTTGATACTCTTAGCCATTATCAAAATCCTGCTTAAATAGCCAGGTTTTCAACTCCTTCCTGAAAGTTATGAGGGTGGATGCATGTCTATTCTCCTTGGGGAAGGCATTCCAGAGTCAAGAAGGGTGAGCAATTAGATTATAATAAATACAGGTATTTTGGGAAAGGACCT
>JARBWK010000009.1:136092570-136255070 GCA_030556195.1 Anolis apletophallus | reverse complement strand
A
This sequence comes from Anolis apletophallus, assembly GCA_030556195.1. Taxonomy (NCBI): domain Eukaryota; kingdom Metazoa; phylum Chordata; class Lepidosauria; order Squamata; family Anolidae; genus Anolis; species Anolis apletophallus. The sequence goes on along the minus strand of JARBWK010000009.1, from coordinate 136,255,069 downwards.
AGAGAAAATACTATAAGAGTTTCGTGGGCATTGACCTTGGGTTTTGGAGTTGTAGTTCACCTATATCCAGAGAGCACTGTGGACTCAAACAATGTTGGATCAGGCATGAATACTCCATATGCCCAAATATGAACGCAGATGGAGTTCAGGGGAAATAGACCTTGACATTTGGGAGTTGTAGTTGCTGGGATTTATAGTTCCCCTACAATCAAAGAGCATTCTGAACCCCACCAATGATAGAACCGGGCGAAACTCCCCACACACAACCCCCAGGAGGCAGGGCCTTCCCTTGGGGATGGGATGGAGCCTTCCCAATGGATGGGAGAGGGACCAAGTAGACAGCGGGTGGGGAGGAGGTGTTTGTAATTTTGTGCCTTTATCGAGGTAGGTTTCTTATGGTTTTTATACTTCAACACACTAGACTCTCCCCCCCCCCCTTACTTGAGGTTCCAATTTCCCACGGCACACCTGATGATTGCTCACGGCACACTGGTTGGGAAACACTGAGTTAAGGGTTTTACTCTGCCACCTTTTGGGGGCGGAATGCTGCTGCTACTGTGGCTGCAGTTTGGGAAAGGTGTGTGTGTGTGTGTGAGGGGGGGGGGGTTTGGTTGGGTTTCAATGTTCTGCTTTTTGTCCAGTTACAGCCGTGTGTTCCTAGTGGCGGGGTTTGCCTCCGCTGGACCTTCTGTGAGTTTCAAGCTGCAAGACCGGTATTGTATTACAATGGATGGAGGTTGGCGATGTGATTGATGGGGATTACGATGTGTGTTATCCCTATACATTGAGCTCCTGTTGGACCTTGGACTGTCTCCTCGTTTTAAGAACATAAGAACATAAGAAGAGCCATGCTGAATCGGGCCTCAGCCCATCTAGTCCAGTATTCTGTGTCACACAGTGGCCCACTAGTTGTACACGGGGATCTCTAGCAGAAAGGAGGGGGCAGAACCCTCACCTGCTCCCGACCCCCATAACCAGTACCCGGGAAAATCCTGCCTGCCTCCATCAACACAGAGGTGGCACTTGGATGTCCATTTCAGTAGCTACTGATTCCCTTGGTATCCATGAATCTGTCTAATCCTGCCTTGAAGCTGTCCAGGCTGACCGCTATCTTCTGGAAGTGAGTTCCATAACTGACCCTCTGGGTGAAGAAATATTTCCCTTTATTAGTCCAAACCTTGGACTTTAGGGAGTGCCCTCTAGTCCTTGTGTTGTGTGACAGAGAAAATATTTTCTTTATTCACCCTTTCTATCCCATGCATGATTTTATACACTTCGATCAAGTCACCTCTTAAACGCCGTCTTTCAAGGCTGAAAAGACCAAGGCTTGCAACCTGACCCGCTCCATCCCTTGGATCATTCTTGGCCCTTTTCTGTACCTTTTCCAGTTCCGTTATATCCTTCTTGAGGTGCGGAGACCAGAATTGTACACAGTACTCAGGTTCACCATAGATTTGTAGAGAGGCAATACAACATTTGCCGACCTATTTTCGATTCCCTTCCTGATCATGCCAAGCATAGAATTTGCTTTTTTTCACTGCTGCACTTGTCTTCATTGAGCTGTCCACCAAAACCCCAAGATCCCTTCCTGGTTTGTCATTTGACCCCATCAATTGGTAGTTGCTTTGCCATTGACACACTTGTCTAGGTTAAATGCATTTGCAACTCAATTTCAAGAGATCTTTCTGGAGCTCTTTACAATCAGTTTCATTTTTAACTACCCCGAACAATTTAGTGTCGTCTGCAAACTTTGCTACCTCAGAATTCACTCCTACATCCAGGTCATTAATGAATAAATTAAAAAGTAATGGACCCAAAACTGAACCTTGGGGTACGCCACTTCTCACCTCTTTCCACCCAGAGAAGTGTCCATTTATTACCACCCTTTGTTTCCTACAGTTTAGCCAGGTTTCAATCCAGGACAAGACCTGTCCCCTGATTCCATGGCTGAAGAGCTTATTTAGAGCCTTTGGTGAGGGACTTTGTCAAAAGCCTTTTGAAAGTCAAGGTAAACAATATCGACTGGGTCCCCTTTATCTATGTGTTTATTTACACCCTCAAAGAATTCTAACAAGTTAGTAAGACATGATTTGCCTTTGCAGAAACCATGTTGATTTTCCTTCAGTAATGCCTGTTCTTCTATGTGCTTAGTAATTTTTTTCTTTAATAATGGTTTCCATCACTTTGCCTGGAACTGAGGTTAGACTAACTGGCCTATAATTTCCTGGATCACCCCTGGATCCTTTCTTGAAGATCGGAGTTACATTTGCCTCCCTCCAGTCCTCGGGTACAGTGCCTGATCTTAGAGAAAGGTTATATATTTTGGCTAGAATTTCAGCAATTTCACACTTGAGTTCCTTAAGAACTCTGGGGTGGATGCCATCTGGCCCTGGTGATTTGTTGACATTTAGTTTAGTAAGGCATGTGAGAACATCTTCCTTGTTTATCTCTATCTGGTTTAATTCATTTAATTCCCTCCCTGAAAAAACTGACTCAGCTGCAGGCATCTGCATTCCTCCATCATTCTCCTGCCTTTGGAGTTTGAACCAGTTACAGACTACATTTTTGGATAATCCCAGTAAGGACGTCACAGAGAGGACGTCCTGAGTTTGTTTTGGCTTCTCTTGCAGTGATTTTTTTGGGCTTTCTCTGGGTTTTTGCCGGTCAGGCTAGTTTTTTTGTTGGTCCTATTCCCATTTCTTGTACAATCAACCTTTGTTACCCCCTTTTACACCTGGGCTTGGCTTTAATTGGCGTCTGCTTCACATGTGCATCCAATGATTCGTGTCAGCAATAAAATTTCAAGTGCTTTCATGCAGAATTTCTGATATATTTTAATATATTTAATTCAGTATTATTATTATTGTGCTTATTTATACCCCGCTTTTTGTCTTCGTATGGAGACTCAAAGTAGAAATGTATTACACAGTGAATACAGCAATAACTTCTAGAGCAGGGCTGCCCACGAAGTCGATCTCGATCGGCCAGTCGATTGCGGGTCCAAAGGAGGTCGATTGCAGCCGGATGGGGTGCTTCTGCCCTGCGCGCAGTGCACCTTCCGCGGTTGCTTCCGGACGAGAGAGAAGCCTTGCCTCTCTCTCGGCGGCAGCGGAGGCTCCACAGTTGCTTCCGGACGAGAGGCAGGGCGGAGCGCGAGGCGGGGGCTCCAGAGACCCAGACTTGCGCACCACCCTTCTCTCTCGTCAGGAAGCAACCATGGAGCCGGGCGAGAGACAGGCAGGGCGGAGCGCGAGGTGGGGCCTCTCGCCGGCAGCGGAGGCTCCATGGAAAGTGCGCCGCACGGAAAGTAGATCTTTTTGACTTGGTTGTTTTATGAGTAGCTCACATGCTGAAAAAGTGTGAGCACCCCTGTTCTAGAGCAGTGTTTCCCAACCTTTTTTGAGCCGCGGCACACTTTTTACATTTGCAAAATCCTGGGGCACGCCACCAACCAAAATGACACAAAATGACACTCTAACACAGTTATACATATAGTTAATATGTTTTTAAATGTATTTATACACTCAGTGTGAAACCTGGGCCTTTTTTGATGAACACAACATAGATGGAATGGCAGAAAGACACAAACTTCCCACACAGAACTCCCATAACCAAGAGAAAATGCTATAAGAGTTTGGTGGGCATTGACCTTGAGTTTTGGAGTTGTAGTTCACCTATATCCAGAGAGCACTGTGGACTGAAACAATGTTGGATCAGGACCAAACTTGGCATGAATACTCAATATGCCCAAATATGAACGCAGATGGAGTTCAGGGGAAATAGACCTTGACATTTGGGAGTTGCAGTTGTTGGGATTTATAGTTCTCTTACAATCAAAGAGTATGCTGAACCCCACCAATGATAGAACTCGGCCAAACTTCCCACACAGCCCCCAGGAGGCAAGAGGAGGTCTCTACTTGGGGAAAGGGAGGCGGGCCTTCCCAATGCATGGAGAGGGAGAGACCAAGAAGACAATGGGTGGGGAGGGGGGGTGTTTGTAATTTTGTGCCTTTATTGAGGTAGGTTTCTTAGGGTTTTTATACTTCAACACACTAGACTCCTCCCCCCCCCCTTCCTGGAGGTTCCAATTTCCCAAGGCACACCTGATGATCGCTCACGGCACTGTAGTGTGCCCCGGCACACTGGTTGGGAAACACTGTTCTAGAGCAAAGGGTCTAGAGTACAAGCCCTATGAGGAGCGGCTGAAAGAGCTAGGTATGTTTAGCCTGTAGAAGAGAAGACAGGGGGGGGAGTCATAGGGGAGGAGGGAGCAAGCTTGTTTTCTGCTGCCCTGGAGACTAGGCCGCAATGAAGCAATGGCTTCAAACTACAGGAAAGGGGATTCCACCTGAACCTGAGGAAGAACGTCCTGACTGTGAGAGCTGTTCAGCAGTGGAACTCTCTGCCCCGGAGTGTGGTGGAGGCTCCTTCTTTAGAAACTTGTAAACAGAGGTTGGGTGGCCATCTGTCAGGGGTGCTTTGAATGTGATTTTCCTGCTTTTTGGCAGAATGGGGTTGGACTGGATGGCCCGCAAGGTCTCTTCCAACTCTAGGAGTCCATCAGCGCTGCCTCCGAAAAATCCTGCAACTTTCTTGGGAAGACAGGTGGGGAAATGTCAGCGCGCTGGAAGAAGCAAAGACCACCAGCATTGAAGCAGTGATGGTCCTCCGCCATCAACTTCGCTGGACCGGCCACGTTGTCCGGATGCCCGACCACTGTCTCCCAAAGCAGTTGCACTACTCCGAACTCAAGAATGGGGAAGGGAATGTTGGTGGGCGGGAAAAGAAAGTGAAAGATGGGTGCAAAGCCAACCTTAAAAACTCTGGCATAGGCACCGAGAACTGGGAAGCCCTGGCCCTTGCGCACTCCAGCTGGAGGTCAGCTGTGACCAGCAGTGCTGTAGAATTTGAAGAGGCACGAATGGAGGGCGAAAGGGAGAAACGGGCCAAGAGGAAGGCGTGTCAAGCCAACCCTGACCGGGACCGCCTTCCGTCTGGAAACCGATGCCCTCACTGCGGGAGAAGAGGCAGGTCAAGAATAGAGCTCCACAACCACCTATGGACGACCAATAAGACACTGCACTTGGAGGACCATCATCTTCGGACAACTAGGGATCGCCTAACATAACATGGTAGTTAAAGAGCACATTCTTAGGATTATTTCTGTGTTTGATTTATCAGAATATTCCCATCCAAACCCAAGCAGCAAAGGTGGAGGCGTTACTTTTCATTCAACTCTCGTATACAGTATATATTCTAGATTAGAACATATTGCTGAAACAATAAATCTATAGATTACATATATAGAAAATATATTGTGGAAATATATACAGTAGATCACATATAATATTTGCCTGAAACACACACGTACATGAAAAATACCGTACATAGTTTATGTATATGTGAAATAATATGTGTGTATGTATATATATGTATGTATATATATATATATATATACTGTATATGTATATATATAATAAATATAATAAGTATATATAGCTGAAATATATATATATATACACATAATGAATATTTACAATAATAAATATATACAATATATAATAATAAATAATATAATATTTATTTATAATAATATAAACAAATAATATAACATATACTATAATAAATATATGTTTATATATATATATCTGAAATAATAAATATAGAATATCTGGCTGAAACATTCAATACATATATAGATTACATGTATAGAATACATATTGTGGAAACAAATATATAGATCACATATATAGAGTAAATATTTGCCTGAACCACATACACCAGTGTTTCCCAACCTTTTCTGAGCCGCGGCACACTTTTTACATTTGCAAAATCCTGGGGCACACCACCAACCAAAATGACACAAAATGACACTCTAACACAGTAATACATATAATTAATATGCTTTTAAATGTGTTTATACACTCAGTGTGAAACCTGGGCCTGTTTCGATGAACACAACATAGATATCCTGGCAGGAATGGCAGAAAGACACCAACTTCCCACACAGAACTCCCATAACCAAGAGAAAATGCTATAAGAGTTTGGTGGGCATTGACCTTGAGTTTTGGAGTTGTAGTTCACCTATATCCAGAGAGCACTGTGGACTGAAACAATGTTGGATCAGGACCAAACTTGGCATGAATACTCAATATGCCCAAATATGAACGCAGATGGAGTTCAGGGGAAATAGACCTTGACATTTGGGAGTTGTAGTTGCTGGGATTTACAGTACCCCTACAATCAAAGAGCATTCTGAACCCCACCAATGATAGAACTGGGCCAAACTTCCCGCACAGAACCCCCAGGAGGCAAGAGGAGGTCTCTACTTGGGGAAAGGGAGGCGGGTCTTCCCAATGCATGGAGAGGGAGAGACCAAGTAGACAACGGGGGGGGGGTTGTTGTAATTTTGTGCCTTTATCGAGGTAGGTTTCTTAGGGTTTTTATACTTCAACACACTAGCCCCCCCCCCCACACTCCTGGAGGTTCCAATTTTCCACGGCACACCTGATGATTGCTCACGGCACACTAGTGTGCCCCGGCACACTGGTTGAGAAACACTGCTCTAGATGGTTGACCTTACAGGGTTAGAGGTGCACCATCTGCCCGGGTTTGAAATCAGAGTTTTCCTTCTCTTAGGAGGGTTGCCAAAAGGCTAGAGAGCCCATCCTGCCCATTGACGCTCTTTGTCAGACCCTTCGGTTGTGACCTGTCTGGCATGGGAGGCCCTACCGGTGGCTATTATGCCACCGCCAGCATAGGTCACAACTTCATTAGGCTACGCAAGCCTCTCCCCCACTGCAAGGGGGCGCCAATGGAGAGGATATGTATATAATAAATATAGGTATATATAGCTGAAATATATATACAGTATATACATAATGAATATATACAATAATGAATATATACAATATATAATAATAAATAATAATATAATATTTATAATACACAAATAATATATGTACTTTAATAAATATGTGTGTGTGTGTATATATATATCTGAAATAATAAATATAGAATATCTGGGTGAAACATTCAATACATATATGGATTACATGTAGAATACATATTGTGGAAACACATATATAGATCACATATATAGAGTAAATATTTGCCTGAACCACATACACAATGAAAAATATATAGTTTATGTATATCTGAAATAATATATGTATATATATATATACAGTATATATATATCTGATAATAAATATATGTATATAATAAATATAGGTATATATAGCTGAAATATATATATATACACATAATGAATATATACAATAAATATATACAATATATAATAATAAATAATAATATAATATAATTTATAATAATATAAACAAATAATATATGTACTATAATAAATATGTGTGTGTGTATATATATCTGACATAATAAATATAGAATATCTGGCTGAAATGTTCAATAACATAGATTACATGTATAGAATAAATATATTGGAGAAACAATAAATATATAATTCAATATATAGAAAAACAAATCTATATACATTTATTTACATATACATTTATTATATATATATAAATACAAATAAAACAACATATTTCTTGCTGAAATAAAAATCTATGGATTACATATACAAATATTTTGCAGAAATAACTATAGATTAAATGTATAAACATATTGCTAAAATAATATAGAACACATATATGGAATAAATATCTTGCTGAAATAATAAATCTATAGATTACATATATAAATATATTTGCAGAAATCATAAATTATTCCTTTGTGTTAGTGTATATAGAAAAAATAACAACAGGAACAGCAACTATGATGGATTGGTGAGAAAAGATTCAGCTGAGCCACTAGGGAAGGAGCAACTGCGCATGCGCAATGTTTTTCGCGCCACTGTTGTGTTTCAAATTCTCTGCAGCGAGGCGAGGGAGGTCTCTCTCAACGGGGACCGACTGCGCAGGCGCCGGGAGTGGAGACGGCCCCGCCTCCTCACCATGGTAACCAAAGTGGCGGAGGTAAACAGAAAGATGCAAGCCCCGCCCTCCGGAGCCAAGGCCACGCCCCCTTTCAGGCAGGCAGTACAGGCGAAGGAGGACGAGAGGCTGAGCCCTGTTAGTGACCCAGGTCGGACACGCGATGCACGTGTGAATGAGGACTTGCGTGTCACGGAGTTTTCTTCCCTCCTTTAGGTGGATTTGGGGTTTTAAAGTAATATAATGCGAATCCAAGCTTGTAATTGAAGGCTTTGGCTCCTGTAAAGGAGTGAGTATGTTTTGGAATTGATACATTTATTATTTTACCCTGTTTTATTACTGTTATTGTTGTTACTACATTTTTGTTTTACTCTTGTTTATTATTGCTATTATTACATTTATTAATTTTATTATTTAAATACATTTATTACATTTATTATTTTACTCTATTGTTGTCAATAATAATAATATAAAATCTATATTATTATCATGGACATTATAATATTATTATAATTATAATATTACATAAATATAAATATATTTATTTATTTATATCATTTATATTCCGCCCTTCTCGCCCCGCAGGGGACTCAGGGCGGATTACAACACATATAGACAGACAATCAGAGGCTATTTAACATTGCAGCTTCTGGCCACCAGGGGAGCTGTCGCTTCCTCATTCTTTGCAGACTTCCTGGAGATTTTTATGGCCTCGTAAATCAGTTAATAGTACACTTCTTACTTAGGCGATCCCTAAGTCAGTGTCTCCCAACCTTTTTTGAGCCGCAGCACACTTTTTACATTTGCAAAATCCTGGGGCACACCACCCACCAAAATGACACAAAATGACACTCTAACACAGTCATACATATAGTTAATGTGTTTTCAAATGTATTTATACACTCAGTGTGAAACCTGGGCCTGTTTTGATGAACACAACATAGATATCTTGGCAGGAATGGCAGAAAGACACAAACTTCCCACACAGAACTCCCATAACCAAGAGAAAATGCTATAAGAGTTTGGAGGGCATTGACCTTGAGTTTTGGAGTTGTAGTTCACCTATATCCAGAGAGCACTGTGGACTCAAACAATGTTGGATCAGGACCAAACTTGGCATGAATACTCAATATGCCCAAATATGAACGCAGATGGAGTTCAAGGGACATTTGGGAGTTGTAGTTGCTGGGATTTATAGTTCCCCTACAATCAAAGAGCATTCTGAACCCCACCAATGATAGAACTGGGCCAAACTTCCCACACAGAACCCCCAGGAGGGAAGAGGAGGTCTCTACCTGGGGAAAGGGAGGCGGGCCTTCCCAATGGACGGAGAGGAGAGACCAAAGAGACAACGGGTGGGGAGGGGCGTTGTAATTTTGTGCCTTTATCGAGGTACAGGGCCGTAGCCAGGATTTTGATTCGGGGCTGAGTTTGGTTCGGGGGGCCGAGACTGGCTGGAAGAGGGTCTACCCTGGCAAATTGTTTGTATTGTTATCCCAATAACCCCATTAATGTGGGATATAATGAGCATGGTGATCAGATCATGATATGAATAAACATAACAGTTTAAATAATGTACCAGTAAGGCCTTTTCGCGGACCACCCTGAGAATTTGGGGGGGGGGGCTGATGCCCCCTTAGCCCCCCCCCCTGGCTACATGCCTGTCGAGGTAGGTTTCTTGGGGTTTTTATACTTCAAACACACTGTAAAAGAGGGGGTTGTTCGTGAACAGTGTAATCACATGCAAAACACAATATAAAACAATGCCCGTGTGGGCAATGAGTATGAGGCAAATATAGATGTTGACAGAAATCCCTACCAGTTCCCCATGTCACTGGGTCAGGCCCCAGCAAGTGCGGGACTGCCCCAACCCTGGCCGGGTGAAAACCCGGGAAGAGACCCCTAAATGCACAAATATACCAGCTACACCTTATAAAATCATCAATAGATACATGTACCGTACACAGTAAGGAAAAATCCCAGTCCCAGAGCTGCCCTGCAACTCCCGATGGTCACACGGGCACTGAAGATAGGCCGTGAGTCGGCAGGAGCGGCGCGGCTCACGGAGGTCGCCAGCGCACATGTCCGGCGTCGAGTGGCGCTGATCCCAGCCTGGGCGGGCCCGTGAGGGTAGACAAGCCCAGAAATGAAATGGGGTGATGCTGAAGGCGTATTCGTGCGGTAAACACTGGCGGTGGGAATCCCGGCGGAGGCGGTGCCACGCAGGGCCCTGGCTGATGCTGAGGGCTCCCAGATGCTGTCTTGCGCAGTGATGCGTATGTCAGCAGAGGCCAATGCTGATGACGTCGGAGGCTCCCCGGATGGATGGCCGACACCACGGGGGAATCCCAATGGGCGGAGCTGGACTGCGTCACAGAGGTGAGTGCGGCCTGCGGAGGGGGGAATCCCCGGAGGTGCGGGCGGGCTCGTCGTGGAAACAAAACTGTGGACGGTGTGCACGTTGCCAAAAATAAACAGTAAAGGCTGTAGCGGAGTCAAATGACGATATGAGAATGAGGCTCCGCCCCGTCCGATCAGCTGATCAACGCCAAGGGCTGTAGGGGATGTCCGCTCGTCCTGGGGTCGCCCAGGAGGCGGCAGGGCGAAACCAGGTAATCAAAAGAATGTCCCAGTCCACACAGGTGAAGAATATAAACAAATGTTTAATGGGAATCCAAGCTGAATAGCTTCAAGGATCCAGCAGCATATCTGCTAAAAAGGCGTTTAGTGGACGACTGTGGGAGCAGCCAGCCCCGCAGCCTAGCCCATATTTGAATTCATCTGGCGTTGTGCATTGGAGCCTTTTTAGCAGATATGCTGCTGGATCCTTGAAGCTATTCAGCTTGGATTCCCATTAAACATTTGGTTATATTCTTCACCTGTGTGGACTGGGACATACTTTTGATTACCCGGGTGTCTCCCGTCGTCTCCTGGGCGGACCCCAGGACGAGCGGGACATCCCTACAGCCCTTGGCGTTTGATCAGCTGATCGGACGGGGGCGGGAGCCTCATTCTCATATCGTCATTTGACTCCGCTACAGCCTTTACTGTTTATTTTTGGCAACGTGCACACCGTCCACAGTTTTGTTTCCACGACGAGCCCGCCCGCACTCCGGGATTCCCTCCGCAGGCCGCACTCACCTCTGTGACGCAGTCCAGCTCCGCCCATTGGGATTCCCTGGTGTCGGCCATCCATCCGGGAGCCTCCGACGTCATCAGCATTGGCCTCTGTTGACATACGCATCACTCGCGCGCATTGTGCATCTGGGAGCCCTGCGCGTCATCAGCCAGGGTCACATGCGACGCTGCGTGGCTCTCGCCTCCGCCGGGATTCCCACCGCCAGTGTTTACCGCACGAATACGCCTCAGCATCACCCCATTTCATTTCTGGGGCTTGTCTACCCTCACGGGCCCGCCCAGGCTGGGATCAGCGCCACCAAGCACGCCGGACATGTGCGCTGGCGACCTCCGTGAGCCGGGCGCCGCCCTGCCGACTCACGGCCTATCTTCAGTGCCCCGTGTGACCATCGGGAGTTGCAGGGCAGCTCTGGGACTGGGATTTTTCCCTTACTGTGTACGGTACATGTATCTATTGATGATTTTATAAGGTGTAGCTGGTATATTTGTGCATTTAGGGGTTTCTCTTTCCTCGGGTTTTCACCTGCCTACAGGGTTGGGGCAGTCCCAAGACTTGCTGGGGCCTGACCCAGTGACATGGGGAACCGGTAGGGATTTCCTGTCAACATCTATATTGCGTCTCATACTCACCCTCGCCCACACGGGCATTGTATGTTTATATATTGTGTTATTGCATTAGTGATTACTTAAGGTTTTTATACTTCAACACAATAGACTCTCTCTCTCTCTCCCCCCCGTCCCCCTTTACTGGAGGTTCCAATTTCCCACGGCACACCTGATGATTGCTCACGGCATACTAGTGTGCCCTGGCACACTGGTTGGGAAACACTGCCCTAAGTAACATCTTGCAACACCTGATCTTGCAACACCTGAGGATAGGATCAATGGTTTAATCCGCTTCCGTGCACAGTCTGCATTTTGGGTCGTCAGCTGATTCTTCGATCCTGGCCTTAGTGGCCTTTGTCCTGATGGCTTGCTCCTGGGCTGCAAGAACCAGGCCTTCTTCTGTCTCCTTCTTCAGGGTTCCATTCGCGATTAGCCGTCACCAGGTCTTCTCCTTGTCAACTTTTCCTTCAATTTTGTCCAGGAACTGCCCACGTAATGCTTTGTCGGGCCAGCTGTCAGCTCTGGTTTGGAGTGTAGTTTTCTTGTATTATTATTATTATTATTATATTTATTATTATTATAAACACAACAGGGCCGTAGCCAGGATTTTGATTCGGGGGGCTGAGTTTGGCTCGGGGGTTGAGACTGGGTGGAAGAGGGTCTACCCTAGCAAACCTTTTGTATTGTTATCCCAATAACCCCATGAATGTGTGATATAATGAGCATGGTGATCAGATCATGATATGAATAAACATAACAGTTTAAATAATGTACCAGTAAGGCCTTTTCGCGGACCACCCTGAGAATTTCGGGGGAGGGCTGAAGCCCCCTTAGCCCCCGGCTACATGCCTGAGTCCACAGCAAACAGGGTCACTCCGCAGGCAGTTGTATTGGATCACACTTTGGGCACTTCCCAAGTGTCTAGGACACTGCGATGTATCGGCAAATAATGCGTTTAGATTTTATTTATTTATTTTTATTTATTTACAGTATTTATATTCCGTCCTTCTCAACCCGCGGGGGACTCAGGTCGGATTACAATGTACACATACATGGCAAGCATTCAATGCCATAGACATGCAACAGATATAGACAGACAGTCAGAGGCTATTTAACTTTTTTTCTGGCCACCAGCGGAGCTGTCGCTTCACCATCCATCTGCAACACTGATGGAGTACTTTCCGCATTCCCCACATGCTTTTTGCTGCAGATTTTTTATGGCCTCGTAAATTTGTTAAGTTAGCCTCCTCGCACGTAGGTGGTACCTAAATTTCCTACTTGACAGATACAACTGTCTTTCGGGTTGCAAAGGTTGACAACAAGCAACACAATATTGATCGGAAACTCACTCTGACCCGGGCTGGCTGCGAACTCATGACCTTTTGGTCAGTATTGATCTTAATGCAGCTGACTCCCAGCCAGCTGCACCACAGTACTGGTGCAGATCCCAGTAGGGTGGCCTTTTGCAGCTGGCAGATAGTAATTTTCCCAGCGCTGATTGTTTTTAAGTGCAGGCCAAGGTCTTGAGGCACTGCGCCCAGTGTGCCAATCACCATTGGGACCCCCTTGACTAGCTTGTGCCGGAGTCTTTGCAGTTCGATCTTTAAATCCTCATATCGTGCCAGCTTTTCCAGTTGTTTCTCTGCAATCCTGATGTCACCTGGGATTGCAACATAGACGATCCATACTTCAATTATTGTTTTTGTTACGGTTGTTGTTGTCCTTTTTCTACAAAAGAGAATCACGCGGCTTACTCACAGTAAAACCAAATGCAATACCAATTTAACAAATAAAAATATGCAAGCATTAAATCAGAATTAAATAAATATTAATAGCCCTATAGCAGGCCTTGGCAAATTTTGGCCCTCCAGGTGCTTTGGACTCCAACTCCCACAATTCCTAACAGCCTACCGGCTGTTAGGAATTGTGGGAGTTGGAGTCCAAAGCACCTGGAGGGCCAAAGTTTGCCCAGGCCTGCCCTATAGGAATTAAAAGACATATTGAGAGCTAACCTAACCACTGGATAAAATTGGACTTGTGTGGGTTTTAACTCTCTTTTTACATGTATTCCCAGGCCTTGATTTTGGAGTCTTTCGAAAACGGGAGGAAGCTGAGCTAAACACAATGGCCATTTCTGTTCAGTAAAGAGGACAACATTATGGTAAATAAATACAAAACCCACCCCTCTGTATTTGCAGGAAAGAGCCGAGTGTTCCCAGATTCGCTTTCCAAGGGAAACATCAACCTAATGACATTTGATCAAGGCACATACCAAATTTTGTACGCTTATTCTTAAGTTGAATCTGTTTGTAAGTTGGAACAATGTACATTTTTAAGTGTAACTCCAGCTAAATATGTATGTGTGTGTGTGTATGCAAGCTTTAGATCTGTGGTTCCCAAAGTGGGCAGTCCTGCCCCCTAGTGGGCAGTGAGGCAATCCAAGGGGGCGGTGGGAGGCTCAGGAGAATTTGGGGGGCACTGAAGCCCTGTAAGGGGGCAGTGGCGGGATTCCAACTCACAAGCGCGCAAGTGTGCTCCTGCCAGTTGAAAACCCCATACAGGCGCTGCCTGGAAACCGCAGTGCGCGCCCCCTTCCTCTCAGGCCCGGATTAACACCTTTTTGCACCCTAGGCCACACTTTGGAATTACGCCCCCTTTAAGCCAACCTCTACCGCACTCCCCACCACCACACACACACCACTCAAACCCACACTAAAAATAAATCATATCATACAACTTATCTCAAATTCACTCAGGTAGCCCAAGACATCTCAGTTGATCAGTAATATCCAAATAAATCAACAACAACCCACGCCAATCAGCACAGGTGTATCCGCGAGGCTCGTGGGGCGCCTGGGTCGGTCCCAGCTGCAGTAGCGCTGTGCTCGGGCCCATTTTTAAAAATGCCTTCCCAATACAGTGGCAGGGAGTTCCACAGTCACGCTTTCTGCCCGAAGTGGGACTCGAACTCTGGACGCTAAGACAGAAGCACCGCCCTCGAAGAGGAGTCAAGGGAAGCGGGAGCCAATCACAGAAGCGCTTTCCCAAGGGCGGGAATTCAAATGGGAGAGTGACACCCGGCAGGGCCAATGAGGGGACGGGATGGCGCCGAGGGGGCAGGGCCACCTGAGGCAAGCGATACAGGCTCCCTGAGGGAGCGACTCCATCTCCGGCAAGGCCTTCCCAGTCCCCGTCGCACGGCGCCCCGGCGCTTACCTGCTCGAACCGCGGCCTGCCCAGCTGGAAGGGCGGACCCTCCTCGGCACCCTCCGCCATCCCCCTGAGTCTGCTCTCTCTCTCTCCACCGCCCGGCCACGCCACCTGGCTCCGCCCTCGCCACCTACCATTGGCCCGGCCCCACCGCAGCCCTTGCGGGGCATGCCGGGAGGCGTAGTCTTTCACCTGCGGGGAGGGAGGCAGAAGCGGAGAGAGGTACACGACGGGAAGTGTAGTTTTCAGGACAGGGCCCGCTCTCATAGACATCTATGGGCAAGGCCGAGGGAGGGTGGGAAAAACGTGTTGCGATTTTATTTGTTTCAACATTTTTTTTTTTGCCGTTCCATGATTCTGCATCCCCTCGGCTTGCGTCCCTAGGCCATGGCCTGGGTTGGCCTTATGGGTAATCCGGGCCTGCTTCCTCTCCTCAACTCCACCCACGGCAGGTCCCTTGGAAGGAAAAGGCGATATGGGACTGCGCCTTGGGCAAAGTTGAGGAGAGGAAAGGGGGCTCGCGCTGCAGTTTCCAGGCAAGGCCTGCCCAGGGATTCCAACTGGCTGGCTGAGACAGTCACGCGCTTGCGAATGTGTGCCTGACAGTTGGTCCAGCGGAGAAGGAAAGCCTCCGCGTCTGCAAACGCCCCCTGAGTCGCTGCGGCGTTTGCAGACACCTCCTGGGAGATGGCCATGGCACGAAGGAAAATGCAAGCAGCTCCCAATTTCCAAGGTCCAGTATTCTCTATTACTCAAGTTTAGTTCAATTCTATTGCTGTTGGGAGTTCAGAATGCTCTTTGATAGTAGGTGAGCTATAAATCCCAGCAGCTGCAACTCCCAATTGACAAAATCAATCTCCCTCAACCCCACCAGTATTCAAATTTGGGCATATTGAGTATTTGTGCCAAATTGGGTCCAGATTCAGGGTTGTTTGGGTTCAGGGTGCTCTCCAAATGTAGGTGAACTACATCTCCCCTAAATCACTGTGGATTCCTCCCAAACCCCTGTTGGTCATGGGGGTTCTGTGTGCCAAGTTTGGTCCAGGTCTGTCATTCATGGGGTCTTGGCTGTGGAAGGCTTGGCCTCATGTTAGCACCGGGACTGTGGCGCAGCTGGCTGGGAGCCAGCTGCATAACATCTCTACAGACCAGAAGGTCATTAGTTCGAAGCCTGCCCGGGTTGGGGTGAGCTCTCGTCCAAATTGTGTAGCTTGTTGTCGATCTTTGTAGCCCGAAAGACAGTTGCATCTGTCAAGTAGGAAATTTAGGTGCCACTTTGCGGGGAAGCTAATTTAACAGATTTACGAGGCCATAAAACCTCCAGGAAGTATGCAAAAGAATGAAGGAATGCAACAGCTCCCCCTGGTGGCCAAAAGCTGGAATGTTAAATTGCCTCTGAGTGTCTGTCTATATATGTCAGTGCTGTCCAACTTCTGGCGGGTCCAGGGCCGGATAAGAGGTCACTGATGACCTGCGGGGCCGCTCGGCCCCGCCCCTAGGCCCCGCCCCCAGCCCAGGCCCCGCCCCAGCCCAGGCCCCACCCTCTCCTAAAGCCGCCGAAAAGGAGGAGTAGGCGGCGCCAAGAGCAGCGCTGTCACAGGCCTGGCGTGACGCGCTGCTCTTGGCACCGCCTACTCCTCCTTTTCGCGCCCTCCCTTCCTAGGCCGGGGAGCCGCTGAAAAGGAGGAGAGGCGGTGCCAAGAGCAGCGCGTCACGCCAGGCCTGTGACGCGCTGCTCTTGGCGCCGCCTTCTGCCCTTTTTCGCGGCTCCCCTGCCCTAGGAAGGGAGGGGGCGCCGGCGGGGCAGAAGAAGGCGCCAACGGCAGCAGCGTCACAGGCCTGGCGTGACGCGCTGCCCCTTGGCACCGCCTACTCCTCCTTTTGGCCCCCCCTTCTAGGCCGGGAGCCGCCGAAAAGGAGGAGTAGGCGGTGCCAAGAGCAGCGCGTCACGCCAGGCCTGTGACGCGCTGCTCTTGGCGCCGCCTTCTGCCCTTTTTCGACGGCTCCCCCGCCCTAGGTAGGGAGGGGGGGCGCCGAAAAGGAGGAGCTAGCTCTCTTCCTCCTCCCTGCCCCACCTCCCCCTCCCCCCCCGGCCGCCATTTTTTTTTTTTTTTAAATTTATTTTTTTTTAAAATTTAAAAATGGTGGCTGAGGGCATAGGTGGGCCGTGTCCAACAGGCTACGGGGCCGGATCCGGCCCCGGGGCCGCCAGTTGGACAGCCCTGATATATGTTGTGTGTCTATGGCATTGAATGTTTGCCATGTATATGTACATTGTAATCCGCCCTGAGTACCGTGCGGGGTGAGAAGGGCAGAATATAAATACTGTAAATAAATAAATAAATAAATTAGTCCCCATGAGTCTCCTTGGGGAGATGGGGGTGGGGTATAAATAAATGAATAAATAAATATTATTATCATATTTGTCAATGACAAGTAAATCTGAATTGCCATGTTGTGAAAAGGATGCATATTTACAAAGCCTGTCGCTGACACAAAATATTTGGAAAGCGCTCATGCCGATGTCTCTTAACGACTTATTCTGTTGCAGGGAGGCGGAGGCAAGGGCAAGAAGGGCAAGCGGAAGGGCAAAAAGGGCAAGAAGGGCAAGAAGGGCCAGCCCCCCGTGGACATCCTGAGCCCGGCCGCCATGCTCAACCTCTATTACATCGCCCACAATGCGGCCGCTGGACTCGAGTTCCGCGGCTTCCCCTGGCCGGACTCACCCAAAAGGAAAAAGGGCAAGAAGCGCAAGTAACGGGCAAGAAGACGGGACAAGGAGGAGGAAGACTTTCAGGGGGGAAACAAACACACAAATACAAACAGCTTCAGGTTTCTCACTTTGCCAAAAACCAACGAGAGGGGGAGAAGACAGTGTTGTTGAGGAAGTAAAGGTTTGCATCCGAGGGAAAGACTTCTTGTGTGACTTCGTGTTTCTCTTATCAATTAATTATTGTAATTCCATCCTTGGAATTAGGGGTGGAGGGTGCTTGTTTTGCAATGATGGACGTGACAAGGCCTCTTTAAACAGAGGCTGGATGGCTATCTGTCGAGAGGGCTTTGAATGCGATTTTCCAGCTTCTTGGCCAAATGGGGTTAGGCTGGATGAGCCACCAGGTCTCTTCCAATTCTGTGATTCTGTATGGGGCGCATCCCACTTATATGGCCCTCCTTCCAGGTGTTTTCGACTTCCCCAATTCCTAACAGCCCGTATTATATTATTATTTATTATTTTATTTATTATTATTATTATTTGAAACACAACAAGATGATCCCACAGCAAACAAGATCAAGCTGTTGTATTGACACTGCACTTCCCAAGTGGCTGACTCCACAGCAAACAAGATTGTGGCTGTTGTATTGGATCACAACAAGATGACTCGCAAACAAGACACTTCCCAATTGTGTCCAGGATTATTATTATTATTATTATTATTAGAAACACAACAAGATGACTCCACAGCAAACAAGATCACTCTGCTGGCTGTTGTATTGATCACAACAAGATGACTCCACAGCAAACAAGACACTTCCTGTTGTATTGATCAAATGTCTAGGATTATTATTATTATTATTATTATTAGAAACACAACAAGATGACTCCACAGCAAACAAGATCACTCTGCTGGCTGTTGTATTGGATCACACGTCGGACACTTCCCAAGTGTCTAGGATTATTATTATTATTATTATTATTATTATTATAAACACAACAAGATGACTCCACAGCAAACAAGATCACTCTGCTGGCTATTGTATTGGATCACACGTCGGACACTTCCCAAGTGTCTAGGATTATTATTATTATTATTATTATTATTAGAAACACAACAAGATGACTCCACAGCAAACAAGATCACTCTGCTGGCTGTTGTATTGGATCACACTTCGGACACTTCCCAAGTGTCTAATTATTGTTATTATTATAGAAACACAACAAGATGACTCCACAGCAAACAAGATTATTATTATTATTATTATTATTATTATTATTAGAAACACAACAAGATGACTCCACAGCAAACAAGATCACTCTGCTGGCTGTTGTATTGGATCACACGTTGGACACTTCCCAAGTGTCTAGGATTATTATTATTATTATTAGAAACACAACAAGATGACTCCACAGCAAACAAGATCACTCTGCTGGCTATTGTATTGGATCATACGTCAAACACTTCCCAAATGTCTAGGATTATTATTATTATTATTATTTATTAGAAACACAACAAGATGACTCCACAGCAAACAAGATCACTCTGCTGGCTATTGTATTGATCACACGTCGGACACTTCCCAAGTGTCTAGGATTATTATTATTATTATTATTATTATTATTAGAAACACAACAAGATGACTCCACAGCAAACAAGATCACTCTGCTGGCTGTTGTATTGGATCACACGTCGGACACTTCCCAAGTGTCTAGGATTATTATTATTATTATTATTATTAGAAACACAACAAGATGACTCCACAGCAAGCAAGATCACCCTGCTGGCTGTTGTATTGGATCACACGTCGGACACTTCCCAAGTGTCTAGGATTATTATTATTATTATTAGAAACACAACAAGATGACTCCACAGCAAACAAGATCACTCTGCTGGCTATTGTATTGGATCACACTTCGGACACTTCCCAAGTGTCTAGGATTATTATTATTATTATTATTATTATTATTAGAAACACAACAAGATGACTCCACAGCAAACAAGATCACTCTGCTGGCTATTGTATTGGATCATACGTCGGACACTTCCCAAATGTCTAGGATTAATATTATTATTATTATTAGAAACACAACAAGATGACTCCACAGCAAGCAAGATCACCCTGCTGGCTGTTGTATTGGATCACACGTCGGACACTTCCCAAGTGTCTAGGACTGTGTGATGTATCGGTGAATAATGTGTGCAGATCCCAGTAAGGTGGCCTTTTGCAGCTGGCAGATGGTAATTTTGTCAGCGTCGATTGTGTTTAAGTGCAGGCCAAGGTCTTGAGGCACTGCACCCAGTGTGCCGATCACCATTGGGACCCCCTTGACTGGCTTGTACCAGAGTCTTTGCAGTTCGATCTTTAAATCCTCATATCGTGTCCGCTTTTCCAGTTGTTTCTCTTCAATCCTGATGTCGCCTGGGATTGCAACATTGACGATCCATACTTTGTTTTTTCCCCACGATCGTGAGGTCAGGAGTATTGTCCTCCAAAACTCTGTCTGTCTGAATCCAGAAGTCCCAGAGTAGTTTGACATGTTCATTTTCCGTAACTTTTTTCCGGCTTGTGATCCCACCAGTTCTTTGTCGCGGGCAAATTGACTTTGTGGCACAAGTTCCAGTGGATCATCTGAGCAATGGTGTTGTGCCTCTGCTTGGAGTCTGTCTGCACGATCTTCTTGCAGCAGCCAAGGATGGGATCTATTGTTCTGCCTGCTTCCTTGCAGAGTCCTTGCATTTGGGATCTGTTGTCGAGTTTTCAATTTTGGCTTGGATGGCATTGGTTCTAATGGCTTGTTCTTGGGCTGCCAAAATCAGGCCCTCCTCTGTCTCTTTTTTCAAAGTTTCCTTTGTGGGCCACATCCATGTTTTTCCTTGTCCATTTGGCTCTCAATGTTTCCCAGGAACCATCCATAGAGAGCCACCTTTGGCCAGTTTTCTCTTCTGGATTGTCTTAGGCCCATTGCTGTCGATGGAAGCCTAGGTTTCCAACGTCAGCAAAACCACTTTTTTTCCCATCTGCGGCAAGCTAGGCATCTGGCCCCCTGCCTATCCAGAGACGACCAGGCCACGGTGCTCCAAGCCACGGTCATCTCGAGACTGGACTACTGTAACACCCTTTACATTGGCCTGCCCTTGTCCATGATCCGGAAACTTAAGCTCGTCCAGATTGCCGCTGCTCGACTTCTCACTGTGAGAACTTCAAAAGTGGGCAAAAGTCCATAAAAGTTAATGAAAGCCCATAAATGTAAGGGAAATGATTTGGTGAGTCCATGTGATCCACACTGGTGTCCCCTGCAAACGCAGGGAAACTGAGGTCTGTCCATTTGGGAGAAGAAAACTACAAATCCCGCCTTGCCATGGGGCCAGAGTGGCCTGCTTACTTCCCGGAGATCCCAAGGGGTGACCACTGCAAGCTCCCCAGGTCACGGGCTTCTGGACATCCACAGGATGGTGGCAGGATTGGTCGTTGCAGTGAGGAGCCATGGTTGACAATAAGCTTGTCTACATTTAAAGCTTGTTTCTTTATGGAAAAAAAGGTTATTCCTGGGGTGTAGGGGCCCAAAGAGCAAAAGCGAGATAGCACTTAGTCTTGTAATTAAATATGGAACCAAAATGGAGGCGATCCGTTGACCCACGAATATGGGGGCCCAATGGGTTTCTGTATCCGCGGTTCAGAGGAATGCAGTTTTAGTTTCCCTGGGACACCAGAAAAGCATCCTGGGTGAGCCGGCAGCAATCTGCGGCTCGGGAAAGGAAAGGTTCATGCTTTGTGAGAGTTGGAGACCGTAAAGCAGTGTTTCTCAACCTTTTTTGAGCCGCGGCACATTTTTGACATTTGCAAAATCCTGGGGCACACCACCAACCAAAATGACACAAAATGACATTCTAACACAGTAATACATATAGTTAATATGTTTGTAAATGTATTTATACACTCAGTGTGAAACCTGGGCCTGTTTCGATGAACACAACATAGATATCCTGGCAGGAATGGCAGAAAGACACAAACTTCCCACACAGAACTCCCATAACCAAGAGAAAATGCTGTAAGAGTTTGGTGGGCATTGACCTTGAGTTTTGGAGTTGTAGTTCACCTGTATCCAGAGAGCACGGTGGACTCAAACAATGTTGGATCAGGACCAAACTTGGCATGAATACTCAATATGCCCAAATGTGAACACAGATGGAGCTTGGGAAAAATAGGCCTTGACATTTGGGAGTTGTAGTTTATATATAGTTCCCCTACAATCAAAGAGCATTCTGAACCTCACCAAACTTCCCACACAGAACCCCCAGGAGGCAAGAGAAGGTATCTACTTCGGGCAGGGCCGTAGCCAGGATTTTGATGGGGGGCTGAGTTTGGTTCGGGGAGAGGCTGAGACTGGGTGGAAGAGGGTCTACCCTAGCAAACCTTTTGTATTGTTATCCCAATAACCCCATGAATGTGGGATATAATGAGCATGGTGATCAGATCATGATATGAATAAACATAACAGTTTAAATAATGTACCAGTAAGGCCTTTTTTGCGGACCACCCTGAGAATTTCGGGGGGGGGGGCTGAAGCCCCCTTAGCCCCCCCCTGGCTACATGCCTGACTTCAGGAAAGGAAGGCGAGCCTTCCCAATGCATGGAGAGGGAGAGACCAAGTAGACAATGTGTGGGGAGGGAGGTGTTTGTAATTTTGTGCCTCTATCAAGGTACGTTTCTTAGGGTTTTTATACTTCAACACACTAGACTCTCTCCCCCTCCCTTCCTGGGGGTTCCAATTTCCCACGGCACACCTGATGGTGGCTCACGGCACAGTAGTGTGCCCCGGCACACTGGTTGGGAAACACTGCCGTAAAGGACACAATGTATCACTATGGGGAGGGAAAAGTTACAATTAATTGATACTTTATTGGGGGATTTGTTACAATGTTAGGATCATGGGAAGAAAGCAAAGTAAAGAAAGATTGCTTGTTGAAGCTGCTGCTGTTGCCACACTCCCAGCGATGCTGGCCCAATTAGACAACCAGGAACTGCGGAACTCCCTGCTGCATGTCAGATCAGCTTGAACACAGGGGGCTTTCCGTTGTTCGCTATCAATATTACAATATTTTATTATTATTACATTATACTATAGGTGAAGGTTTTCCCCTGACATGAAGTCCAGTCGTATCCGACTCTGGTGCTCATCTCCATTTCTAAGCGGAAGAGCCGGCGTTGTCCGCAGACACCTCCAAGGCCATATGGTTGGAATGAACTGCATGAAGCGCCATTACCTTCCTGCAAAAGCAGTAACTATGGATCTACTCACCTTTGCATGTTTTCTAACTGCTAGGTTGGCAGAAGCTGGGGCTAACAGCAGGAGCTCACCCCACTCCCCGGATTCGAACCCACCACTTTTCAATTAGTGAAGTTTAGCAGCTCCCATTATTGTATTTTGTTAATGACTGAATCCTTCTACTTCTCTATATTTTTAAACTTTAAACTGAGTAGCAACATCTTTTAGACCTCATTAACGTGGTGCCTCCTTCCAGGCCCGGCCGACCTTCCCAACATGGCGCCCAATCCCCCGCCTATTTTGAAACCCCATGAGACTCCCTATTGACCTTCCCAACATGGTGCCCAACCGCCCGCTTATTTAAAACCTTAATACAGTGTTTCCCAACCACTGTGCCGCGGCACACTCGTGTGCCGTGAGCGAACATCAGGTGTGCTGTGGGAGAAGGAGGAGGTTGCTATGGCTGCTGCTGCTGTTGTTATTGTTGTCCCTCTCCCTGCTGTTGTTCCCATGCCCGAGCCGTCCGCGCCATCCTTCTCAGAGTCCGAAGGAAAAGCAGCAGCGGCGCTGATGGCCGCTTCCTCCTCACCCCAGCCTGCTCTTTCCCTTGTGCTGTGAGGCGAGGGGGCGGCTGAGGCTCCTCTGCGCAGTCGCACCTTCCCCTTGCTTGCGCGCAGTCTCTACCGCTGCATCGTCATCATGGAGGAGGAAAGGCCGGCAGAGAGGCTGATGTGAGCGGAGGGAGGGTCCGATAGGGGTGGAGTGTCCCCCTCCCCATGAGGCCCACCCATCATTATTTGAGTCCACAGTGTTCTCTGGATGTAGGTGAACTACAACTCCCAAATGTCAAGGTCTATTTTCCCCAAACTCCATGTGTGTTCATAGTTGGGCATATTGAGTATCCATGCCAAGTGTGGTGCAGATCCATCATTGTTTGAGTCCACAGTGCTCTCTGGATGTAGGTGAACTACAACTCCCAAACGTCAAGGTCTATTTCCCCCAAACTCCATGTGTGTTCATAGTTGGGCATATTGAGTATTCATGCCAAGTGTGGTCCAGATCCATCATTGTTTGAGTCCACAGTGCTCTCTGGATATAGGTGAACTACAACTCCAAAACTCAAGGTCAATGCCCACCAAACCCTTATAGTATTTTCTCTTGGTTATGGAAGTTCTGTGTGGGAAGTTTGATTCCATTCCATCATTGGTGGAGTTCAGAGTGCTCTTTGATTGCGGGTGAACTATAACTCCCAACAACTACAACTGCCAAATGACAGAATCAATTTTTGACACTGATGGTCCCTCCTTGGGTTAGTATTAGTATGTTTTGTGGCCAAATTTGGCAGCAATTTGTCCAGTGGTTTTTGAGTTATGTTAATCCCACAAATGAACATTACACACACACATATATAGCGAGAGAGAGAGAGAGAGAGAGCACAACAGCGCAGGCAGAAAAGCAAACATCACAGGAAGCATGTCTGTGTAGGAGGGTGAACATTAGGAAAAACTGACTGTGAGAGCTGTTCAGCAGTGGAACTCTCTGCGTCAGAGTGTGCTTCTGTCTGTCTGCTCTCTTTCCAGCCGGCTTTCCTGCCAGGATATCTATGTTGTGTTCATCAAAACAGGCCCAGGTTTCACACTGAGTGTATAAATACATTAAAAAACATATAAACTATATGTATTACTGTGTTAAGAGTGTCATTTTGTGTCATTTTGGTGGGTGGTGTGCCCCAGGATTGTGTAAATGTAAAAAAAGGTTGGGAAACACTGCCTTGGCTTAATAGAATCCCTATTGACCTCCTCAACATGGCGCCCAACCTTAAAGTGAATAAGAGTGGGCAAAAGCGGGCCCTTCCCAAGATGGCGCGGCGGCGGTTCCCGTCACGCCGTGCGTGCCCCTTCCCAAGATGGCGCCCCCTCGTATATACCCAGTCCTTCCCAACATGTCGCCGAGGTAAAAGATATACCCTTTGCGACCTTCCCAACATGGCGCCCGGATTATCCTCATTTTACACAAAAATATGGTTCTGATCACTCTATTTCTTCTTCACTGTCGTCAACGAACGAATCCCTTTTCTATTTCTTTATATTTGTATATTTTAAAGGGAATTAAAAAGGGGGAAAACCAGGAGAGAAGTTTTGGTCCTGGACCTTCTCAAGATGGCGCCTCGGCGGGTCCCGTGACGTCGTGCGTGCTCCCTCCCTCCCCCTCCCCCCCTCCGCCTACTGCCGCGACTGGCTTTGCCGCCCGCCTCAGAAAGCCAGGCCCGTGTTTGCCTGTCGTAGTAGTGAATGGAGAGAGTAGGCCCAAGTTGAGGCCTTGCTGGCGCCTCGGGGAGGAGGAGCAGGCCTCGCGGGCCTCGCGTAGCGGAGAGACCGAAGGGAGTCTGCGCGGTCCCTGCCTGCCTGCCTGCTGTCCCTGCCTGGCCTCCACGGCGCAGGCCCGCGGCAGCGCAGCCGCTCTGAGGTGAGTGCCCTACCGCGCAACCGCCTCCTCGCAGGCTCGCCTCACGCAGCCGCAGCAACGACGCCGGCCTCGCAGGCCTCCCCTCCCCCTCGCCTCCCTCCCCGCCCGGACCAGGCCTCCGCGCACCCCGCCGCCGCCGCCACGCCACGCCGCCGCCTCACCGGCCGCGCTAGGCCGCGGTGGAACCCAGCGCGGGAATTGAGGCAGGCGGGCGGGCAGGCCCCGGCCGCCATCACCAGCCTCGGCTCTGGCTCTCCTTGAGCGTCAGAACATGGCGGCCGTCAGGAGGGAGCCTCTCAGGGCTCCTCATTCCAAAGCCAATCCAATGGCATCCGGGGCCGGGAAGGGTCTCAGCCCGCTCCCGTGCTGATCGTTGTTTTTAGTAGTGTTATTTTAATATTTTACAATAGATATTATTAATATTATTGCTGTTGTTATTAATATGGCTCTCGTCAGGAGGGGGAGGTCCTGCTTACTCATTCTGGAGCCAATTTGGGCGCTCCTTTCAGCCAGGAGAGTTAGTTGCCATGTTTGCTGTGTTCTAATCTTGTTGTGTTTCTAATAATAATAATAATATGTAATAATATATAATAATAATATGGTGGTCTTCAGAAGAGATATACTTTATTCATAGAATCATTGAGTTGGAAGAGAAGGGAATGTTTCAGCTGATTGCAATATTATTATTATTAGAATCCATTAAAATAATAATAATATTTATTAATCCATTATTATTGATCCATTAAAATATTATTATTTATTAATCTATTATTAATCCATTAATTAATCCATTAAAATATTATTATTTCTTAATCCATTATTATTAATCTGTTAATTAATCAATTAAAATAATAATATAGCTAGCATAGTTATCTTGTTTGCTGTGTATTAATCTTGTGCTTCTAATAATAATAATAATATAATAATAATAATAATATGGTGGTCGTCAGGAGAGATGTTTCTCATTCATAGAATCATTGAGTTGGAAGAGAAGGGAATGTTTCAGCTGATTGCAATATTGTTATTATTATTATTAGAATCCATAATAATAGTAATAATAATAATATGGTGGTCTTCAGGAGAGATATTCCTCATTCATAGAATCATTGAGTTGGAAGAGAAGGGAATGTTTCAGTTGACTGCAATATTATTATTTTTACAATCCATAATAATAATAATAATAATAATTTGGTGGTCGTCAGGAGAGATATTTCTCATTCATAGAATCATTGAGTTGGAAGAGAATCATTGGTTGGAATGTTTCAGCTGATTGAATCCATTATTGTTATTATATTATTAGAATCCTGTGTATAATAATAATAATAATAATAATGGTGGTCGTCAGAAGAAGATATTGACTGTTCAGTTTCAGCTGATTCCAATATTATTATTATTAGAATCCATTAAAATAATAATAATATTTATTAATCCATTATTATTGATCCATTAAAATATTATTTATTAATCTATTATTAATCCATTAATTAATCCATTAAAATAATAATATAGCCAGCATAGTTATCTTGTTTGCTGTGTACTAATCTTGTTCTTTTTCTAATAATAATAATAATAATAATATGGTGGTCGTCAGGAGAGATGTTCCTCATTCATAGAATCATTGCTTTGGAAGAGAAGGGAATGTTTCAGCTGATTGCAATATTATTATTACAATCCATAATAATAATAGTAATAATACTAATATGGTGGTCGTCAGGAGAGATGTTCCTCATTCATAGAATCATTGCGTTGGAAGAGAAGGGAGTGTTTCAGCTGATTCCAATATTATTATTAGAATCCATAATAATAATAATATGGTCGTTATCAGGAGAGGATTAATAATAATAATAATATGGCGGTTGTCAGGAGAGATGTTCCTCATTCATAGAATCATTGAGTTGGAAGAGAAGGGAGTGTTTCTTGCTGATTCCAATATTATTATTAGAATCCATAATAATAATAATATGGTCGTTATCAGGAGAGGATTAATAATAATAATAATATGGTGGTTGTCAGGAGAGATATTCCTCCTTCATAGAATCATTGCGTTGGAAGAGAAGGGAGTGTTTCAGCTGATTCCAATATTATTATTAGAATCCATAATAATAATAATATGGTCGTTATCAGGAGAGGATTAATAATAATAATAATATGGCGGTTGTCAGGAGAGATATTCCTCATTCATAGAATCATTGAGTTGGAAGAGAAGGGAGTGTTTCTGCTGATTCCAATATTATTATTAGAATCCATAATAATAATAATATGGTCGTTATCAGGAGAGGATTAATAATAATAATAATATGGTGGTTGTCAGGAGAGATATTCCTCCTTCATAGAATCATTGCGTTGGAAGAGAAGGGAGTGTTTCAGCTGATTCCAATATTATTATTAGAATCCATAATAATAATAATATGGTCGTTATCAGGAGAGGATTAATAATAATAATAATATGGCGGTTGTCAGGAGAGATATTCCTCATTCATAGAATCATTGAGTTGGAAGAGAAGGAGTGTTTCATCTGATTCAAATATTATTAGAATCCATAATAATATGGTTATCAGGAGAGGATTAATAATAATAATAATAATATGGTGGTTGTCAGGAGAGATATTCCTCATTCATAGAATCATTGAGTTGGAAGAGAAGGGAGTGTTTCAGCTGATTCCAATATTATTATTATTATTAGAATCCATAATAATATGGTGATTGTCAGGAGAGGATTAATAATAATAATAATAATATGGTGGTCGTCAGGAGAGATGTTCCTCATTCATAGAGTCATAGAATCATTGACTTGGAAGAGAAGGGAATGTTTCAGTTGATTGCAATATTATTATTATTTATTAATCCATTATTCTTAATCCATTAAAATAATGGATTAATTTATTATTAATCCATTAAAATATTATTATTTCTTAATCCATTATTATTAATCTGTTAATTAATCAGTTAAAATAATAATATAGCTAGCATAGTTATCTTGTTTGCTGTGTATTAATCTTGTGCTTCTAATAATAATAATATAATAATAATGTGGTCGTCAGGAGAGATGTTTCTCATTCATAGTCATAGAGTTGGAAGAGAAGGGAATGTTTCAGCTGATTGCAATATTATTATTATTATTAGAATCCATAATAATATATAATAATAATAATAATATGGTGGTCGTCAGGAGAGATGTTCCTCACTCATAGAATCATTTGAGTTGGAAGAGAAGGGAATGTTTAGCTGATTGCTATATTATTATTATTATTATTATTATTAGAATCCATTAAAATAATAATATTTATTAATCCATTATTATTAATCTATCATTATTAATCAGTTACTTAATTTAGTTGATTAATTCAGTTGATTGCAATATTATTATTATTACAATCCATAATAATAATAATTCAGTTGATTGCAATATTATTATTATTACAATCCATAATAATAATAATAATGTGGTCGTCAGATGTTCCTTATTCATAGTCATAGAATCATTGAATTGGAAGAGAAGGGAATCCACTGACATCAAGAGTCTGGAAATGTTTCAGCTGATTGCAATATTATTATTATTTATTAATCCATTAATTAATCCATTAAAATAATAATAATAATATGGCGGTTGTCAGGAGAGATATTCCTCATTCATAGAATCATTGAGTTGGAAGAGAAGGGAGTGTTTCTGCTGATTCCAATATTATTATTAGAATCCATAATAATAATAATATGGTCGTTATCAGGAGAGGATTAATAATAATAATAATATGGTGGTTGTCAGGAGAGATATTCCTCCTTCATAGAATCATTGCGTTGGAAGAGAAGGGAGTGTTTCAGCTGATTCCAATATTATTATTAGAATCCATAATAATAATAATATGGTCGTTATCAGGAGAGGATTAATAATAATAATAATATGGCGGTTGTCAGGAGAGATATTCCTCATTCATAGAATCATTGAGTTGGAAGAGAAGGGAGTGTTTCTGCTGATTCCAATATTATTATTAGAATCCATAATAATAATAATATGGTCGTTATCAGGAGAGGATTAATAATAATAATAATATGGTGGTTGTCAGGAGAGATATTCCTCCTTCATAGAATCATTGCGTTGGAAGAGAAGGGAGTGTTTCAGCTGATTCCAATATTATTATTAGAATCCATAATAATAATAATATGGTCGTTATCAGGAGAGGATTAATAATAATAATAATATGGCGGTTGTCAGGAGAGATATTCCTCATTCATAGAATCATTGAGTTGGAAGAGAAGGGAGTGTTTCAGCTGATTCAAATATTATTAGAATCCATAATAATATGGTTATCAGGAGAGGATTAATAATAATAATAATAATATGGTGGTTGTCAGGAGAGATATTCCTCATTCATAGAATCATTGAGTTGGAAGAGAAGGGAGTGTTTCAGCTGATTCCAATATTATTATTATTATTAGAATCCATAATAATATGGTGATTGTCAGGAGAGGATTAATAATAATAATAATAATATGGTGGTCGTCAGGAGAGATGTTCCTCATTCATAGAGTCATAGAATCATTGACTTGGAAGAGAAGGGAATGTTTCAGTTGATTGCAATATTATTATTATTTATTAATCCATTATTCTTAATCCATTAAAATAATGGATTAATTTATTATTAATCCATTAAAATATTATTATTTCTTAATCCATTATTATTAATCTGTTAATTAATCAGTTAAAATAATAATATAGCTAGCATAGTTATCTTGTTTGCTGTGTATTAATCTTGTGCTTCTAATAATAATAATATAATAATAATGTGGTCGTCAGGAGAGATGTTTCTCATTCATAGTCATAGAGTTGGAAGAGAAGGGAATGTTTCAGCTGATTGCAATATTATTATTATTATTAGAATCCATAATAATATATAATAATAATAATAATATGGTGGTCGTCAGGAGAGATGTTCCTCACTCATAGAATCATTTGAGTTGGAAGAGAAGGGAATGTTTAGCTGATTGCTATATTATTATTATTATTATTATTATTAGAATCCATTAAAATAATAATATTTATTAATCCATTATTATTAATCTATCATTATTAATCAATTACTTAATTTAGTTGATTAATTCAGTTGATTGCAATATTATTATTATTACAATCCATAATAATAATAATTCAGTTGATTGCAATATTATTATTATTATTACAATCCATAATAATAATAATAATGTGGTCGCAGATGTTCCTTATTCATAGTCATAGAATCATTGAATTGGAAGAGAAGGGAATCCACTGACATCAAGAGTCTGGAAATGTTTCAGCTGATTGCAATATTATTATTATTTATTAATCCATTAATTAATCCATTAAAATAATAATAATAATATGGTGGTCATCAGGAGAGATGTTCCTCATTCATAGAATCATAGAATCATTTGAATTGGAAGAGAAGTTAATGTTTCAGCTGATTGCTATATTATTATTATTATTATTAGAATCCATTAAAATAATAATATTTATTAATCCATTATTGTTAATCTATTATTAATCCATTAATTAATCCATTAAAAATAATAATATAGCCAGCATAGTTATCTTGTTTGCTGTGTACTAATCTTGTACTTCTAATAATAATAATAATAATAATAATATGGTGGTCGTCAGGAGAGATGTTCCTCATTCATAGAGTCATAGAATCATTGAGTTGGAAGAGAAGGGAATGTTTCAGCTGATTGCAATATTGTTATTATTATTTATTAATCCATTATTATTAATAATGCATTAAAATAATTGATTAATTTATTATTATTAACCCATTAATTAATCCATTAAAATATTATTATTTATTAATCTATTATTATTAATCCATTAATTAATCCATTAAAATAATAATATAGCCAGCATGGTTATCTTGTTTGCTGTGTACTAATCTTGTACTTCTAATAATAATAATAATAATAATAATATGGTGGTCGTCAGGAGAGATGTTTCTTATTCATAGAGTCATAGAATCATTGAGTTGGAAGAGAAGGGAATGTTTCAGCTGGTTGCAATAGTATTATTATTATTAGAATCCATTAAAATAACAATATTAATTATTATTAATCCATTAAAATAATGGATTAATTTATTATTAATCCATTAATTAATCCATTGAAATAATATATAGCTAGCATAGTTATCTTGTTTGCTGTGTACTAATCTTGTGCTAATAATAATAATAATAATAATAATTTGGTGGTCGTCAGGAGAGATGTTCCTCATTAATAGAATCATTGAGTTGGAAGAGAAGGGAATGTTTCAGCTGATTGCAATATTATTATTATTACTATTAGAATCCATTAAATAATAATAATATGGTGGTTGTCAGGAGAGATGTTCCTCATTCATAGAGTCATAGAATCATTGAGTTGGAAGAGAAGGGAATCCACTGACATCAAGAATCTGCAAATGTTTCAGCTGCTTGCAATATTATTATTATTAGAATCCATTAAATAATAATATGGTGGTTGTCAAGAGAGATGCTCCTCGTTCATAGTATCATTGAGTAGGAAGAGAAGGGAATGCAATGACATCAAGGAAATGCTTTAGCAGTTTGGAGTATTTATTATTATTACTATTTTAATGGTTGCAATATATTTAATAATAATAATACTAAGACGGTTGTCAGGAATCATAGAGTTGAGAGAAACCTCATGGGCCATCCAGTACAACCCCCTGCCAAGAAGTGGGAAAATCACATTCAGAGCCCTCCCGACAGATGGCCATCCATTCTCTGTTTAAAAGCCTCCAAAGAAGGAGCCTCCACCACATGAGGAGGCATATTCCTCATTCTAAAGAAAATCCAATAATATCAAGGGCCTGGAAATGTTTTAGCGGATTACAATACTTATTATTGTCATGGATTCTAATATTATTCTTTATTATTATTATTAATATTATGGTAGTATTATTAATATGGCTGTTCCAGGAATACCCAGATTATTCCTGATTCTAAAGGGGGAAACCTCATTCTATTTCAATGGCCTGGAAATACCATGTTTTACTGGATTACAATATTTATTATTTGATACACAGCAAGATTAGTACATAGCAAACAAGATCACTCGGCCGGCTTTCATATTGGATCACATGTCGGAAACTTCTCGTTGTCTAGGGCTTTGTGAGGTATCGGCGAATAATGTGTGCAGATCCAAGTAGGGTGGCCTTTTGGAGCTGACAGATGGTAATTTTGTCAGTGTCTGTTGTTTTTAAGTGCAGGCCAAAGTCTTTAGGCACTGCACCCAGTGTGCAGATCATTGGGACCACCTTTACTGGCTTGTGGCAGACCCAGAATAATATTATCCAGATTATTCCTGATTATAAAGAAGGAAATACCATCCTATTTCATTGGCCTGGTAATGACATGCTTTAATGGATTACAATATTTATTATTGTTGAAGGCTTTCATGGCCAGAATCACTGGATTGCTGTGAGTTTTCTGGGCTGTATGGCCATGTTCCAGAAGCATTGTCTCCTGACGTTTTGCCCAAATCTATGGCAGGCATCCTCAGTGGTTGTGAGACCTTTTGGAAACTAGGCAAGTGAAGTTTATATACTGTACTAGCTTGGGGACCCGGCTGTGCCCGGGTTATTTGAGAAGTGCAGCAGGATGTAGAGTGGGTCATGGGGGCTCTGTGTGCCAAGTTTGGTCTTGATCCATCATTATTGGGAGTTGCAGTGGTATCATGAAATTACTGAAGGTAGTGCAAGTCCCATCATCTCTGCCCCCCCCCCCCAAAAGTGTAGTAGGATGTAGATTGGGTCATGGGGGCTCTGTGTGCTAAGTTTGGTCTGTATTGGTGAATGGATGAGGGATGCATTGTTTTTCGGAAGTGAGTGAAGGTACTTCAAGTCCCATCATCCGTGGTCCGTCTCACAGAAAACTGCACCAGGCTGTAGAGTGGGTCATGAGGGCTTTGTGTGCCAGATTTGGTGTTGATCAGTCATTGGATTAGGTTTGTAGCAGGCTTGGAAAGTGAGGGAAGGTACTGCAAGTCCCATCATCCTTGTTCTGTCACCCTCTAAACTTCAGGAGGCTGTAGAGTGGGTCACTTGGGCTCTGTGTGCCAAGTGTGGACTTTTCTCGGTGTTTGTTGGGGCCGCAGTTGTATGTGGGAACAGAGGGTGTGAAAATACTACAAATCCCATCATCCATTGTCAGTCCTCCCCAAACCTCCCAGGACGTGAAGGCAGTCATGGCGGTTATGTGTGCCAAGTTTGGTCTCAATCAGTAATTGGATGAGGGTCGCAGCAGACTTGGGAAGTGAGTAGAGGTACTTAAAGTCCCATCATCCATGGTGCACCCTCCTCCAAACTGCACCAGGATGTAGAGTGGGTCATGAGGGCTCTGTGTGGCAAGTTTGGTGTTGATCAGTCATAGGATTAGGGTTGTAGCAGTCTTGGAAAGTGAGGGAAGGTACTGCAAGACCCATCATCCATGTTCTGTCCCCCTCCAAACTTCAGTAGGATGTAGAGTGGATCACTGGGGCTCTGTGTGCCAGGTGTGGTCTTTATCGGTGTTTGTTGGGGGGCGCAGTGGTCTGTGGGAACAGAGGGGTGTTAAAGTACTACAAATCCCATCATCCATTGTCAGTCCTCCCCCAAACCTCAACAGGACGTGAAGGCAGTCATGGGGGTTATGTATGGCAAGTTTGGTCTCGATCAGTGATTGGATGAGGGTTGCAGCGGACTTGGGAAGTGAGTAGAGGCACTTCAAGTCCCATCATCCTTGGTCCACCCTCCTCCGAACTGCACCAGGATGTAGAGTGGGTCATGAGGGCTCTGTGTGGCAAGTTTGGTGTTGATCAATCATAGGATTAGGTTTGTAGCAGTCTTGGAAAGTGAGGGAAGGTACTGCAAGACCCATCATCCATGTTCTGTCCCCCTCCAAACTTCAGTAGTATGTAGAGTGGGTCACTGGGGCTCTGTGTGCCAAGTGTGGTCTTTATCAGTGTTTGTTGGGGGCCACAGTGGTCTGTGGGAACAGAGGGGTGTTAAAGTACTACAAATACCATCATCCATTGTCAGTCCTCCCCTTAACCTCACCAGGACGTGAAGGCAGTCATGGGGGTTATGTATGGCAAGTTTGGTCTCGATCAGTGATTGGATGAGGGTTGCAGCGGACTTGGGAAGTGTGTAGAGGCACTTCAAGTCCCATCATCCATGGTCCACCCTCCTCCGAACTGCACCAGGACGTAGAGTGGGTCATGGAGGCTGTGTGTGCTGAGTGTGGTCTGTATTGGTCCTTTTTGGTGGCCTCAGTGGTCTGTGGGAACCAAAGTGTTGGAAAGTACTACAAATCCCATAATCCGTGGGTCATGTCCCCCGACCCGCGCCAGGACGTAAAGGGGGTTGGGGTTATGTGTGCCAAGTTTGGTGCAGGTCCATCACCTTGGTCGCTGTGGCCTGTGAAAGTGGTTGCCACATATCCGCCCTGGCCTGTGAAAGTGGCTGCCACATAGCCGCCCTTCCGCATACACACATACATACATACAAACATTCCGTTTTATAAAGGTATACAGAAGATATCTGTGGAATGTCCAGGTTGGGAGAAAGAATTCTAGAGGCAAGTGTGAATCAGCCAGTCTTTGCCAGGCTGTTCAGTGCTAATCAAGGTGGCCAATTGGAACATTCCCACTTGCTTCAAACAGGCAAAAGGTCTTTCTCCCACTATGGACATTCCACAGATACATAAACCCCACTTGCCTAGTTTCCAACAGGTCTCACAACCTCTGAGGATGCCTGCCATAGATGTGGGCGAAACGTCAGGCGATAATTCCTCTGGAACATGGCCAACAAATTAATAATAATTTGTTTATGATCAATACTTTGTTTATTCATATTATTAATAATAAAGTACTATTATTAACATGGTGCTTGTCACATTAAAATATGACAACATACAATTAATAATATGGCAGTCATCAGGGAATATCGGGAATATTCAGGGTACACTAAAGGGGGAGTCTCATTATTTCAATGGAATAAAGTAATATTGTTTGTTCATTATTAATATTAATACTGAATTATGAGTCTGGTGGTTATCGGGAATCTCATGATTGTTCAGAGGGCAGTAATGGGGGTCCCATTGTATTTCAATGGCCTGGAAAATTATATTTTAATGGATTAAAATACATTAAATTATTTTTGTTATTGTTGTTAATATTGTAGTACTACCATGTCTACTCTCCCCTTCCCCAATTTGGTTTCACATTTCCGTGTTGTAAGATGTACCTGAATGCAGTTGGTGATGAAATTTACGAAAGGACTGTGTGGTAGGACATAGTCATTGTGTTATTGAAATTCAGCATTCACCCAATCCATTAAAATACCTAAAATATTGGGGAAATAATTCATAGCTGGCCT
This sequence comes from Anolis apletophallus, assembly GCA_030556195.1. Classification (NCBI taxonomy): domain Eukaryota; kingdom Metazoa; phylum Chordata; class Lepidosauria; order Squamata; family Anolidae; genus Anolis; species Anolis apletophallus. The sequence goes on along the minus strand of JARBWK010000009.1, from coordinate 136,219,338 downwards.
ATAAGTTATGACTGATCTTCTCTGGTGACGGGGGCTGCTATCTTTCCATTTCGTTTTTCAAGGGAAAATCCTATTTTCACTCCCTATTTGTCTTCTTTTCCTTTTCCCACCCTTTCCAACCTAGGCAGGTCAAGAAGCGATGGGAGAAAGGAGACCTTTTTGGAGAGTGCACATGTCTTTTGCATGATATCTTTTGACTTTACACATATATGTATGTGCGCATGCATGGTAGTGTCGAAATGCAGTCAGCTTCCTTCTTCTGTCACTTCCCTTTTGCTTATGAGAAGATTGTTCCCCCCTCTACAGAATCTCCCGATTCCATCCCCAGTGATTGAGTTACCCACCCCCAAAAAAGAATAGGAGGAAGTGCTTTTTGCTTAACCCAGTGGTTCTCAGCCTTTCCTTCACCGTTGACCCCCTTTTAAATAGCTTTGTGGTCATGGACGCCCAAAGCTTAATCAACATTTAAGGCACTAGACTGCATCAACTAATTATTTCAATTTTCTCCTAAAGGTCCTTCAGCTTTAGAGAGAAGGAGACATAATATGAACACACACCTGTTATGATACAATATTTTGGTTGTAATGATTCCATATCAACATTAATAACATTATGTCACAAAATTTGGAAAATAATTGGGTTATGGAACTCACTTCCAGAGGAGGTTGTGACAGCTGTCAGCCTGGACAGCTTCAAGGCAGGATTAGACAGATTCATGGATACCAAGGGAATCAGTAGCTACTGAAATGGACATCCAAGTGCCACCTCTGTGTTGATGGAGGCAGGCAGGATTTTCCCGGGTACTGGTTGTGGGGGTGGGGAGCAGGTGAGGGTTTTGCCCTCCTTTCTGCTAGAGATCCCCGTGTACAACTGGTGGGCCACTGTGTGACACAGAATGCTGGACTAGATGGGCTGAGGCCCGATTCAGCATGGCTCTTATGTTCTTATGTTCTTATCTGTTCCTGGTTTGAAAGTGTTATTTCCTGCTTAATTGTGTGGTTCTTATTTTGAAAGCAGTTGTTCTACTCCATAAACTTCCTTTTTGTGGCTGCCACAAGATACGTTGAATGGATTGAGACTTGATAAGATTGGAAAACTAGAGCACAATGTGCTGCAGCATGTCCCTCCCACAAAAACAAAAGTTTTTGCAGCTTAATAAACTTTCTGTGATAGAACCACTTAGGAAATGACATTTATAACTCAGGGTCAAAAATCGTGTTACATAGTGTGATAGTTAGTAATGTAATCCTTTGTGAACCTCTTGTGATGACATTGTGGCCCCCAGGGGAACCACTGGCTTCAACTCTTGATACTGATCTTCCCTAGACCAGGCCTCTTCAACCTGTGGTCCTCTAGGTGTTTGGACCTCCAACTCCAGAAGCCCCTATTTCCACCTTGTGTTCTTGACCAGGAATTCTGGGAACTGAAATCCCAAACATCTGGAGGGCCGCAAGTTGAGGAGACCTGAACTAAGTGGTTTGTTCCATCCCATGGTTCTGGCACAAGCCCTGCTGTGACAAAGACAGGTAGTTAACCACATATATTACATGTTCTCTGTTGTATCATAAGATCAGCACAAAATTCTTGTGCCGGTAGGGCTGCTGACTGAAAGGCTGGCGGTTTGAATCCAGGAAGCGGGGTGAGCTCCCATCTGTCAGCTCCCCATGCGGGGACACAAGAGAAGCCTCCCACATGATGGTAACACATCCAGGCGTCCCCTGGGCATCGTCCTTGCAGATGGCCAATTTTCTCACACCAGAAGCGAATTGCAGTTTCTCAAGTCGCCCGTGACACACACAAAGCACAAAACGGGGGATCCCGACTGCCTGGCAGCCTTGAATTTGGACCCACAGGCTGGGAAATGCATTCAGGTTGTGCTGCAGTATTTTGCAGGTACCTTTTTAGAGAGTGCTGTAGATTAACCTGGCATGTTTTCAGCTTCCATGCAGTTGGAAGAACCCAAAGGGCCATCCAGTTGAAGAATACACACTCAAAGCATTCCCAACAGACAGTCATCTGGCCTCTGTTTAAAAGCTTTCAAACCACGCATACATGGTGCAAATTGCAATCCAAAATTTCTGCAAAGTGGTTGCGTAAGGCTGCTTGCCCTCCCCGTCATGTGTTTCATGGGTGTGCAATGGGAGGAAGAGGTGTGGATCTCTTTGCCACCTCTCCTCTTTAGACACAAGTCTGCAGGAATCCGCCAAGATTTGGGCCTCGCAGCAGTGGGACCGGCTTGTCAAGGAAGTTGGCTTCTGCAGATTTAAGAGAGGCAGGCTGGGGTGGGTGGATTTAATTAGTTCTGTCTGGAAAAGCAGGAGACTTTGTCCATTTGAAGAGAGGAAGTGGTATTTTAGGGTTATAGGACACCAGTTCAGCAAGTTCTCTGAGGACCCCCCCTTTTTATGGATAGTTGAGTGAATGAACCAGGAATTTACACAGATACAAGGCTTGCAAGATAACTGAGGAAAACATAAGTATTAAGAAATGTGTTCTGGCATAAGTATGAAGTAGTCTGTGTCCACGAAAGCATTTTGTGTGTCTTCTAGTCATGTTTGCTTACGGCTCCCCTAAAGCAAACCTCAGATGACAACAAAGGCAAACTCCTGCTGAATAAACAATGTCAGGAAAATCCTGGATAATAATATATTGGGTGGGAGTTTGGCTTTTCTTTCCACTGAGAATGTGTGGGTTCCTCAAAGTCATTCCGGGTTTCCCTGGCCATTTCAAGCCCAGGCTCTTCCACAAGAGCTTAGGCCGTAATAAATTGACTGTTTAAAGTGCCACAGAGTTGCATTATGGATTTGAAACAGATATTCTCTGGCAAAAAAAACTAAAGGGGTAGATGCAGTAGCAGTAGTTTGAAGGATGGTTCCCAATAAAATAAAATCCTTTCCTATTATTTATTTATTTATTTATTTTATTTTATTTATTCGGCTTTTATGCCGCCACTCCCAAGTAGGCTCGGGGCGGCTCACAGCCAGGGGCAAAACAACATACAATCAGGATAGCACACTAAAATGCAATATAAAACGAGATAAAAATGCACAGTAAAACAGCATTAAAACCCAAATTAAAATAGTTCAAGCGGTCTGACAGCATTGTCGAGGGGTCCCGCTCTTGACCTAGACCTGGAAAGCCAGCCGGAAAAGGTAAGTCTTGCAAGCCCGCCTAAACGGGAGCAGGTCATGGATAGCCCGGGTAGCTGGCGGCAAGGCATTCCACAATGTCGGCGCTATGACCGAAAAGGCCCTTCGACGAGTGGCAGTTCTTTTTTTTGGCCACTTTAGCGGAGGGAACCGCTAACAGATTAGAGTCCTCCGAGCGAAGTGATCTAGAAGGGTAATATGGGGTGAGACGGTCCCTCAGATACGCTGGCCCCAGGCCGTGTAAGGCCTTAAAGGTAAGCACCAACACTTTGAAGGCAATCCGTGCTCAATAGGCAGCCAGTGCAGATCCTGCAAGATGGGTGTTATATGGCATCCTGCTGGGGAGCCAGACAGGAGCCGGGCGGCAGTGTTCTGCACCAGCCTGAGCTTCCGGGTTACCGACAGAGGAAGGCCAACGTAAAGAGCGTTACAGTAATCAAGCCTCGAGATGACCGTGGCTTGGATCACCGTGGCCAGGTCGGACCGGGACAGGTAGGGGGCCAGCCTCCTCGCCTGTCGGAGATGAAAGAAGGCGATCTTGCTGACCACAGAGACCTGGGTCTCCATGGTCAGTTGGGAGTCCAAATGGACCCCCAAGCTCTTCACGGAAGACGATGGGCATAACGCCGCACCGTCCCAGGGTCGGAAGCTGACATCCCCACCGCCCGGGCGACCTGGCCACAAGATCTCCGTCTTCGCCGGATTCACCCTCAACCTACTGGCTCGCAGCCATCCAGTAACGGCTTCGAGGCAGCGCTGGAAATTATCGGGGACGGGGCCCGACCTGTCCTCCACCCTCAGAATGAGCTGAGTGTCGTCAGCGTACTGGTGACACTCAAGCCCATAACTCCGCACCAGCTGTGCAAGCGGCTGCATGTAGATGTTAAATAACAGAGGGGAAAGAATGGCCCCCTGCGGAACTCCACAAACTAATGAGGAGCCCTCGGAGACCACTCCACCCCTCCTCACACGCTGAGACCGCTGGTGGAGGAAGGAGGTCAGCCATTTATTACACCCGTTTCCTGGAGGGAAACAATGGCAGTAAAACTGGTTTTGAAATGGGTCCCCTTGGTATGCAGCAGCAGTTCTTTTAGACAATGTTTCCCAACCTTTTTTGAGCCGCGGCACATTTTTTACATTTACAAAATCCTGGGGCACACTGCCAACCAAAATGACACTCTAGCACAGTAATACATATAGTTAATATGTTTTTAAATGTATTTATACACTCGGTGTGAAACCTGGGCCTGTTTCGATGAACACAACATAGAAATCCTGGAAGGAATGGCAGAAAGACACAAACTTCCCACACAGAACTCCCATAACCAAGAGAAAATACTATAAGAGTTTGGTGGGCATTGACCTTGGGTTTTGGAGTTGTAGTTCACCTATATCCAGAGAGCACTGTGGACTGAATCAATGTTGGATCAGGACCAAACTTGGCATGAATACCCAATATGCCAAAATGTGAATACAGATGGAGTTTGGGGAAAATAGACCTTGACATTTGGGAGTTACAGTTTCTGGGATTTATAGTTAACACACAATCAAAGAGCATCCTGAACTCTTGCAACAATGGAATTGAACCAAACTTGGCATATTGAACTCTCATTACCAACAGAAAGTACTGAAAGGGTTTGCTTGGGAATTGACCTTGAGTTTGGAAGTTATAGTTCACCTACACCCAGAGAGCACTGTGGACTCAAACAATGTCATGTTATGTTGTTGTTTGTTTTCTATCCAGAATCACAATGTTGGAAGGAGGCTCACCACTTTAAGGACCCTAAAACAGGCATGGGAAAACTTTGGCCCTCTGGATGCTTTGGACTTCAACTCCCACCATTCCTAACAGCCTGAGGCCCTTTCCTGCTTGAGTGGCTGAGGGGGGGGGGGGAGGAAAAGGGCCTGAGGCTGCTAGGAATGGTGGGAGTTGGAGTCCAAAACACCTGGAAGGTCCAAGTTTGCCCATGCCAGCTTTCGGCAGAGACCTTTTCCTCCCCCTTCCCATTTGCACCCTTTTTCCCCCTCCTGCCGAACACTTTTTTTTCTACACTGCCACTTCTGCCGCCATTTTGATCCGAGGGGGCAGCGAGCGTGTTCAGGAGGGAGGGGGAAGGGAGGAAGACGTGACCCATGCGGGCCCTACTGCGCAGACTCGCCCCAGAGCAAAGCGAGGCAAAGCGAGTAGAGAGGCTGGGAAGAAGGGAGCCCGAGTGGAGAAGAAAAAGTGTTCGGCAGGAGGGGAAAGAAAGGGTATTGGAGGTTCCAATTTCCCACGGCACACCTGATGATTGCTCACGGCGCACTGGTTGGGAAACACTGGTCTAGGACACGTCGTCTTCTGAGTTTTCAGAATGAAAATTTATACCTGAGCTAACTGTACCATATGAGTGTTTCAATATACAGTGTTCCCTCACTGCTGGGGTTAGGTTCCAGGACCTCCGCAATAAGTGAAAAACCGTGGTGTAGGGCAGTGTTTCCCAACCTTTTTTGAGCCGCGGCACACTTTTAACATTAAAAAAATTCGGGGGCACACCACCAACCAAAATGACACAAAATGACATTCTAACACAGTAAAGAACAGCTGGGGGTTGGTGGCCTGCTGGGAGCAGCTGCGGGGAGTGCCGAAGCCGGGGAGGGGGCGGAGCCAGGCTGCACCATGCCCCACCCCCTATCCCTGGCTTCACCTCTCCCAGCAGCTGCTCCAGCCTTGAGGGGGCACTGCCAAGCCAGCGGTGCCAGAGCCAGCACAATGCTGGCTTGGCACTGTCCCCTCAAGGCTGGAGCAGCTGCTGGGAGTGCCGGCCGGGAGGGGCAGAGCCAGGCCGCACCATGCCCCGCCCCCTCCCCCAGCTTCAGCTCTCCTACAGAGGAGGAGCATGAGCGGTGGACGGGCTTCAGTGGGCGGGGCTCCTCCACGCGGCTTCAGCGAGCGAGGGGCGAGAGTCATGGTGGGAGTCATGGCGGATTGGAGGCTGGCTGGGGAAACGGCCGAAGGAGGCGGCGCCCCGGTCCCTTCTTTTTCTTCACCACTGCCCGGCCCTTCCTCCTCCCCCAAGCAGCAGGAGTTGGGCAGGAGGGGGGAGAGGAAGGGGGGCAGAGAGCTTTTCTCGCGGCACAGCAGGAGGTCCGTCATGGCACACTAGTGTGCCACGGCACACTGGTTGAGAAAGACCGGTGTAGGGATGCTCTATTTATTTTAATATTTATACATTATTTTAGTAGTTATACACTATTTTTAGTCTTTATAAACTTAAAATAAAGGGAAGGAAAGGAAGGAAAGACCCTTCAAGGCTGGAGGGAGGGAGGACCAAGGAGGGAAAGCGCCTCGGAGAGCGGCGGTGGCAAAACCCCACAAAACAGCGAAAATACCATGATATATATTTTAAATTAATATATTTTTGAAATCCGCTAAACAGCGAGTCCACAATAAGCGAAGTAGCGAGGGAACACGCTATTCATTTTTTGTGTTAAAATTGGAAGTGTACAGTACTTCCATAGCCTTTGCTGGAAGAAAGGTTTTTGTGCCTCTCAACATCTTTAGATCTGCTCTGCATTTCTTCAGCGGAAGTGATTGTGGAGGCTTCTATGTTTACTCGGTGATTCTCACAGAGTTTACTTACATTTTAATTGTCTTCATGTGTATCCCTCTCTTCTCCAGATAATAGAATTTAAGGTGGCTTGCAACATGCTGAAAACAATAATTTGAAATGATATAAACACTTTAATAGAATCAATACAAATAAAATAAAATTATAAATAAAAACTATCAACATAAAAGCTATTTAGAAGACAGTTTAAACAATGTATCATTAAATAAAAATATTGTTATTTTGTGTATTTAAATTACTTACGATTTGTGGCAATTTTGTGGTTTGCAAGATTTGTTCAGAGGGTTTTTTTATTGCCTTCCTCTTGAGGCTGAGAGAGTGTGATTTGCTTCTGGTCATTCAATGGATTCTCTCACCCAGCGGCCTCCCGAGTTGTAGTCCAGCACTCAGACCATTACATCATGGTCCCTCCCAGAAGACTATAGGCAAGCCGCAGATAATCACTGCGCACTATGAGGAGCCTATCTTCGTCGGTTTCCAGTACAGGCAGTCCCCAAGTTACAAACGAGAGGTTCTATAGATTTGTTCTAAAGTGGAATTTGTATGGAAGTCAGAACAGGTACATTTTTTAAAGTGTCGCTCCAGCCAAAAATATATCTTTTAGCATTGGATAGCATAGGGAAAGTTGAGCACCCCTGATGTGTTTCATTTGCTGCCTTCTGCCCCTGTTCAGGAGATTTCACTGCACTTTCTGTTTCTGTGATAATTGGATTTTGAAAAATTTGGATTGTTGTTGAAACAAGGATTGGAAATAAAGCTTCAGTGGAGACCTGTTTTTCCCCCTGATGATGATGATGATAATAATAATCTTTATTTATACCCCGCCGCCATCTCCCCAACGGGGACTCGGGGCGGCTTACATGAGGCCAAGCCCGTCAACACAACAACACAATAAAAGCAATCAAAACAACATAATCAATTACATATTTATTTATTTATTTCCGGCATTTTACCCCGCTCTTCTCAACCCCCGAGGGGGACTCAGAGCGGCTTCCAAAAAGGCACAATTCGATGCCAACACAGTAAAACACATAAAACACAGTATAAAGCCCCCCAAAACATTACACATTAAAATACAATTACATCAACATATCATACACATTCATTTAATGATGCCTTGTGCTAGTGTGCAAACGCCTGGTCCCATAGCCAGGCTTTTACTTTTTTCCTGAATGTCAGGAGGGATGGAATTGATCGTATGTCACTAGGAAGCGCATTCCACAGATGGGGAGCCACCACCGAGAAGGCCGTCTCCCTCGTCCCCACCAGCCGCATTTGAGAAGTCGGCGGGAGCGAGAGCAGGGCCTCCCCGGATGATCTTAAATTACGAGGTGGGATGTAGCGGCAGATGCGTTCGGACAAGTAAGATGGGCCAGAACCGTATAGAGCTTTAAAGGTCAAAAACAGCACTTTGAATTAAGCTCGGAAGTGGATAGGCAGCCAGTGGAGCTGACACAACAGGGGGGTGGTATGCTCCCTGTATGTAGCTCCAGTTAGTAATATGGCTGCCGCCCGTTGGACTAGTAATTTCCGAACTGTCTTCAAAGGCAGCCCCACGTAGAGTGCGTTGCAGTAATCTATTCGGGATGTGACCAGAGCGTGGACGACCGTAGCCAGATCAAACTTCCCAAGGTACGGGCGCAGCTGGCGCATGAGTCTTAACTGTGCAAAAGCTCCCCTGGCCACCGGCGAGCCCTGTACATAGAACAAAAACTATAAGGTACGTGCTACAATCAATATAAAATTACAGTAAAATAAAACCATTTATGATGCAGGACAATGAACGGGCCACATGTACAGATTAAAATAGAAAGATAAAAATTATTTGTGAGGGAAATAACTCTTTCAGGAGTGAATTTCCCTTCCGAGAGGTAGATTTCTCTCACTTGTTATCTCAAACCCATTCTTAGTTGGGGGTTGTTTTTAAGTCAGATGTTTGTAAGTTTGGGGACTGCCTTATAGCATTGTTCTGATAGAGTCCAAAATCGGAGCAGCCACTGAAAAAGCCTCACAAGTTCCCACAGAAAAGAACTGCAGAAGTAATGGGACAGAAAAAAAAGGTTTCTCTTGAGGATCTTATGGCTCTAATGGGTTCATAAAGCAAGAGACGGTCTTCCAGGTAACCTGGACCCAGGCAGTGTAAGGCTTTATAGGTCAAAAACACACTTTGAAAAAGACCAGCAGCTAGTAGATCTGTTGCAACTCCCTCTCCTTGGCTTTTTTTGTGGGCTGAAGCTGTACGTCATCCCCCTCCATAATCACCACACAGCAAATTTAGGTTGCAGGCCATTTTTAAAACATAAGAAATTATCTCTCTCCTGCACATGCTTCTGTGGTTCCTCGCCAGCCTCAGTGCTGTCACGGAGCAACTCGCCAACGATTCTTTACTTCCCTTCTTCCTCATTAGCGTCCAAAGAATTTTTCAAAAAAAGGAAATGAATGGTGCCAGTTACCTCTCTGCATAATTTCAAGCAAATATTATTTATTCTCGATTTTCACGCACTTTTAGTAGAAGAGTGTGATGGAGAGTTTCAACAGGGAGGAAAACAACACATCCCTGACAATTTGCCATACTATAAGTAGCTACTTATACTATGGCAAATTATTTATTTATTTATTTATTATTCAGATTTACTAGACCGCCCCTCCCCAAGGTTCGGGGTAGTTTCCAACACAATAAAATTACACAAACAGCCTAAAAACATCATAAAACATTCCTATAAGCAATCACATATGTCATAAAACATCACATAGATTGGAATACGACCGATCTACAGATAGAGGCGGCATGGTTAGGTGGCGAGGTTTGATGTTCAGGTGCTAGTCAGTCGCCAAATGCTTGCCGAAATAGCCAAGTCTTGCAAGCCCTCTGAAAGGCCATCAGGCCCTTATGTTTATTTATATCTTGCTTTTTCCCTCCATAAAGGAGATGCAAAGTGGCTATCATAATATCTTGAATGTCTCCGATGTTGGCTAGTTTTGGAAATTAAATTGTCATTTTTAGTTTTTACTTGAATGGAAGATGAGCAGGAAATAATAATAATAATAATACACTTTATTTATATTCCACTCTTCTCACCCCGAAGGGGACTCAGAGCGGACTACAGGTACACGTACTTAGCAGACAATCCCTGCCGTTTCCACATACACACATATAGACAAACAGGCAAACTCTGGCCACCAGGGAGAGCTGACACACTCCTCATCTCTCAGCGTTCCCAGCGTCCCTTGTTGTTCCTTCCGCATTCCTCAGCATTCCTGGAGTTCTTTAATGGCCTCATAATTCAGTCAAAATTTGCCTCCCCACTTAATGTGGTACCTTTATCTCCTACTTGACAGATGCAACTGTCTTTCGGGCTGCAAAGGTCGACAGCAGGCTACACTTAAAGGTCGAGCACCCACCTCGACCCGGGCAAGCCTCAAACTCATGACCTACTGGTCAGAGAGATCTTATGCAGCTGACACTTAGCCAGTTGCGCCACATTTCCGGTGCCAAATAATTCTGGGGGTTTTCGGGTACAACTAGAAAAAAAATCTGCCTGAAATTGTAGAGTGCCATCTGATTCAGTACAAGACAACTTTCTTCTGAAACTGTTGGAAATTGGAGCCCAGCTCTTTATCTTAAGGATCATCGGTTCCCCACGTCTATATTAAAAGAGCTGGAATTGCTGTAAAGAAATGCATAGATCCAGATTCTAGAACTGTTCTGGGACAAGTTATTATTTCAGATTTGAATATAATAGCCACGGAACCTAGGGAACTTTTGGCTATCCAGATGTTGGCTTTACACCTCTCTTTAGCTTCCCCCATTATGAAGTATGATACAAGATGAGGGAGGGAGGGACTTACGCAAGTCCATCAAAGCTGGAGAGCACCCTAGCCTCCATTGCACATTTGGTGCATCTTTATGTGGGAAGACAAACAACTGTTTGGTTTGGCAGAGATGAGCCTTCTAATACTGCATTAAATAAGGGTTTTGGAAATAAGATTTCTCATTATTTCCTCTTATTTGGTTTCGTAGAGAAAAACAGAAATGTGTGTGTGAAAATCAGAAGACTACATGGGGTAATAGATTAGGACTCTGCATGGCCATAGCCAGGATTTTGATTCCACCGGGGGGGACGACGCCGACGGACGGACGACGACACTGAGTCTGAGAGAGGGTCTACCCTAGCAAACCTTTTGTATCATTATCTTAAGGCCTTGTGGACCACCTTGAGAATTGGGGGGGCTCAAGCCCTCAAGCCCCGGGCTATATGCCTGGGACCTGGGCTCAAAGTCACATGCTTGAAAAGTTCTCTGAGCCTGTCCCAAATGGGAAGGAGAACGGTAGACGCTGCCTTTGTTCCTTGTAGGAAAATGCAGGCTATAACGGAAAACAATGGTTTGTTCCTGATACCGAAAGTGCTGTGTGGTCCTGTGGCAGAAAATAGGAGTGATTTCTTCATGCTTCTCTTCTCCGCCGCCGCTTGGCCAATGCAACACAGCTTACTGGAATCTACTGTCTCTTGCTCCTATCTCCTTTGTGGTTATAGCTTGTGTTGTACTTCAACAGGCATTTTTCCTGCAAACAACCTGACAACCACCCACATCTTGTTCTGGTCGTGCACTCTCCAGAGTCAGAGGGGGCATCTGCACTCTGGAATTAATACAGTGACACCACTTTCCTTGGCTCAAGGCAGTGCTATCCTGAGAGTTACAGTTTTATAAGATCTTTCTTATAAATCTTTCTTTGCACCGGGAATGTGGCGCAGCTGGCTGGGTGTCAGCTGCATAAAGATCTCTACTGACCAGAAGGTCATGAGTTCGAGGCCTGCCCGGGTCGAGGTGGGCTCTCAACCTATTGTGTAGCCTGTTGTCGACCTTCAAAACCTGAAAGACAGCTGCATCTGTCAAGTAGGAAATTAAGGTACCACTTAGTGGGGAGGCTAAATTTAACTGATTTACGGGGCCATAAAAAAGATCTCCAGAAAAATGGCTGAGGAATGAAGGAGTGTGACAGCTCCCCCTGGTGGCCAATGTTAAATTGCCTCTGTCTGTCTTGTGTGTTTGTGTGTCTAAATGTAATGTGTACATTGTAATCCACCCTGAGTCCCCTGCGGGGTGAGAAGGGCGGAATAGAAATGAAGTAAATAAATAAATAAATAAATTTCTCCTGCTCTGTCAAAATGCTGATGCCTCACCAAACTACAGCTCTCAGGATTCCATAGCATTGGGCCATTAGCTGTTTAAGTGGTTTCAGACCGCATTAATTCTACAGTGTGGATGCGCCCAGAGTGTCATTCTCCCACAAAGCACTCTCAGTTCCCAATGTGGCACCAGCATTGACGTTGGACGCTGGCTGGGGAATTCTGTGAGGATGCCGAATCCACAATTTGCATTATGTAGAATCCATCCATTTGCTTCATACTTGAACCATATGGTGAACCCCTAAAGAAATGCATACATGCAATAAATGAATGTGCAATAAACCAAGTCAGTCAAGGTTTTCCTCCTATTTCCCCATACCTCTTCTCTGTAAAACAAAGGACTACTTTGTATTCCAGTCTCCTTTACAGCAGCAGCTCTGGCCCTTTTTCCTTTGAGAATCTCTCTTGCCTTTAAAACAAGCTACTAGTAGAATACATGCTTTTAAAATGCCAGTCCTGCCATTCAAGGTATTGTGTACAAGCCGTTTGCACTCAGTATTCACAGAAGAGAAGCTGGTTCATTCTTGCTGGGCCTAGTAAGGGCTTGGGGTTTCATTCGTTGTGTATATGGCCCCACTGGTGAATAACTAGTAAACAGGTTAACTAACCTGTCAGGGCCAGATACCACTCAGCTTGGAATACAAGCATGCCTTATGTCTACTGAAAATTTTTTTTATAAAGAAACTATTGGACAAAAATAAATTCCTGGGTGAAAAATAAACCAAATACTATAAATAAATAAAGCACCACAAATAAATAATGCACTATGAATAAAGTCCTGCAAATAAAGGAAGTATGATAGGAAAAATGGTATTGTTTATTTATTTATTTCTGGTATTTCTATCCCGCCTCTTCTCTAACCCCGAAGTGGGACTCAGAACGGCTTACATATCTCTCTCTCTCGGCATTACTTCGCGAACGAAGATTCAGGAAGGACTCATCCCACGCTTTTTACAAGCGCGTTGATGACTAAAAAGGCCAATCTGAGATAGGCAAGTTCGGTTGCAGAAAGCGCAGCAGAAAGTCTCCGTGGGTGATGTTTTTTCCAAGTTGCGGTTCTTTCTGCGTTGTCGTTTCTCTTCGAGACCCATTCGGCGTGTCTTCTCGAAAGAGGCCGCAGCATTGTGGATAGTGCTTCTCCATGCCTCCCGATGTGAGGCCAGGGTGGACCATTGTTGGTGATCAATCTGGCCAAGCCTGAGATGTTGTTTCAGGGAGTCCTTATATCTCTTTTGGGGGGCGCCTCTCTTGCGCTGACCCGTGGCGAGTTCACCGTAGAGTAGTATCTTTGGGAGGCGGTGGTCCTCCATCCTAGAGACGTGTCCTGCCCAGCGCAGCTGTGTTCTCAATAGCATGGCCTCAATGCTGGTGATCCCTGCTTGCTCAAGGACAGCAACATTCGTCACATAGTCGGTCCAGTGTATATTTAGGATTGTGCGAAGACAGCGCTGATGAAAGCGTTCGAGGAGTCGTGAGGTGTTGGCGATAGGTGACCCATGTTTCAGACCCATAGAGGAGAATGGACAGTATGATAGCTCTGTACACACTGATTTTGGTGCTTTGTCTCAGGTGCTTGTTGCTCCAGACTCTTTTGTGAAGCCTTCCGAATGCACTATATGCCTTTGATAATCTGTGATCTATCTCTTTGTCAATCTTGGCGTCTGAAGAGATGATGCTTCCCAGGTAGGTGAACTGCTGAACGGACTTAAGCACAGATGTGCCTATGCTGACGGAGGATGGTGGTGTTCTTCCTGTGGTGCGGGCTGGTAGAGGACTTCTGTTTTCTTCAGGCTGACTTCCAGCCCAAACAGCTCTGCAGCTGTTGCAAAGCAGGATGTGAGGCGCTGCAGGGCTGCTTCTGAATGGGCGACAAGGGCAGCATCGTCAGCAAAAAGTAGCTCACGGACTAGATAGTTTAGAGTCTTAGTGCGAGCCCTCAGACGGCTTAAGTTGAACAAGCTACCATCAGTACGATAGCGTATATATATGCCGTCTTCTTCTTGTAGGTCTGCCATAGCCCTTTGGAGCATCATGCTGAAGAAGATTGTAAATAGGGTTGGTGCAAGAACACAACCTTGTTTCACTCCATTAGTTATGAGAAATGGCTCGAGAGAGCATCGCCATATCTGACTTGACCGTGCTGGCCCTCATGTAACAGGACAATCATTTTGAGGAACTTGGGGGACATCCTAGACGTTCCAGGATCTGCCACAGACCTTTCCTGCTCACAGTGTCGAAGGCTTTGGTGAGGTCGACAAATGTTACATAGAGTCCTTTGTTCTGCTCTCTACATTTCTCTTGCAGTTGTCTAAGGGCAAAAACCATATCTGTGGTGCTCCTATTTGCTCTGAAGCCGCATTGGCTTTCAGGGAGAAGTTCTTCTGCAATAGCCGGAACTAATCTGTTCAGGAGTATCCTTGCAAGGATTTTTCCAGCAATGGAGAGCAGTGTTATACCTCGATAGTTTGAGCAATCGGATTTTGTTCCCTTTTTCTTATACAGGGTGATGATAACTGCATCTCGGAGATCTGATGGCAGTTCACCTTTTTCCCAGCAACTCACAAGGAGCTCGTGGAATTTAGCATGCAGTACATGACCTCCCTGTTTCCAAGCTTCAGGTGGGATTCCATCGATCCCGGCTGCCTTGCCATTTTCAACTGCTGTATGGCCTCAATGGTCTCTTCCAGAATGGGAGCTGTGTCCAGTTCATTTTTCATTGGTTGTTGTATCATGTGTTGGATAGCTGAACCTTGGACTACTCGGCTGGCATTAAAGAGACCCTGAAAATGTTCAGCCCATCGGTTCAGGATGGAGGTTTTATCAGTAATTAGTGTTTGACCATCTGTACTGTATAAGGGCTTTGGACCTGATAAGTAGGTCCAAACACTGCTTTGAGAGCTTCATAAAAACCTCTGTGATCACCGAGATCTGCACAGCGTTGTGTCTTTTCTGATAAATCAATCCACCACTTGTTCTGGATGTCTCTGAGTTTTTGTTGGAGTTTACTACATGCGAGACGAAAGGCTGCTTTTCTTACATGGCAAGATGGCTGGGCGAGGAATGCCTGGTGAGTGGTTCTCTTCTTTGCCAACAGCTCCTGGATCTCTTGGTTGTTTTCATCAAACCAGTCTTGGTTTTTCTTAAGGGAGAATCCCTAGGATTCTCCAGCAGACTGCAGGATACCGTTTTTGATGTGTTGCCAGAGCGCTGTAGGAGAAGAATCTGTAGGGTGGACTTCAAGTTTTGCTTGCAGATTTACCTGGAAGTTGTCTCTCACAACAGCCTGTTGAAGACTGTTGACTTGGAGTCTCCTCTTTAAGATGCCACCCCTCTTAGGTTTGAGCTTAAGGTGTAGATTTAGTTTACATCTTACAAGGCGATGGTCTGTTTGACATTCTGCACTGGGCATCACTCGAGTATGACGGACATCACGAATGTTTCTCTGGCGCACTAAAACATAGTCAATGAGGTGCCACTGCTTGGATCGGGATGCATCAGGTGGTCTTCAAGCTATCTTTCTTCTGAAAGATGGTGTTTGTAATAGTCAGCTGCTGTTCTGCACAAAACTCTAGCAGAAGGCGCCCATTATCATTACAGTTTCCAACACCGTGCTTGCCTAATACACCTTTCCAGGCTTCAAAGTTTTTTCCTACTCTGGCATTGAAATCACCAAGGATAATGATTTTATCTTCTGCAGAGACCTTTTGTATGAGCTGGCGTAGGTCTGAGTAGAATTTGTCTTTCTCCACAGGGTCAGCTTGCATAGTTGGGGCATATATACTGAAGAGAACAGCATGTGGGAGCGTAAGGAGATAATGCGATCAGAGTGACCTGTCGGCAACGTCTCGAGTTTAGAGGCGATGGAGTTTTTAATCATAAAGCCTACTCCTGAAAGATGTTTCTCAGTTTTGGGTTTGCCAGACCAGTAGAGAGTGTAGCCGGCACCGTGTTCTTTAAGGCTGCCTTCCTCATGGAGACGAACTTCACTAAGAGCAGCGATGTCAATGTTAAGCCGTGATAGTTCATGGGCTATTAGAGCAGAACGACGCTCAGGACGTCCACTATCTGCAGAATCTTGCATGGTTCTGATGTTCCAGCATGCAAGTGTCAGTCTATTTGCACCTTTGCAGGCAGGTGTTGGCCTTTGTTTCTTTGTCTTTGTTCGACCGCATCGGAAGATGCCGTTGGCGCGACTAGCCAACCAGGTAGACGGGGATGAGCTTTCGTTAGGCCACCTTTTCTAGGCCCCTCTCCATACGGAGCAAGCAGTGCTCTCCTTAAAAGGCTGCTTGGTCGTTCAGGATGCTGCCGAACAAGACTGTCATCTCCCGGGTCAGTCTCGGCGACCAAAGTCCTGAACCGCCTGCATGCAGGGTTGGGTCTGCGGCTTCCAGTGCATCTTTACACCTACCGTTTCGTCCCTCGCCTATCGCTACAGGGCTTTTTCGGAAGTTGGATGTGTCTTTCGAGCCTGTGCAATGGATTTTTCTGGTGGAGCGCAGCGTGCACAGAACTGGCCTCACCCTTTAAACCAAAGGTTCATCTGCCAGGGCCTAGCAAGCTTGGACGGTGGCAGCGAGGTCCTCAGGTCGTAGGTTTGGTTCGAGTTTCCTTCTCTTAGATGGTTGACCTTACAGGGTTAGACGAGCACCATCTGCCCGGGTTTGAAATCAGAGTTTTCCTTCTCCTAGGATGGTTGCCAAAAGGCTAGAGAGCCCATCCTGCCCATTGACACTCTTTGTCAGACCCTTCGGTTGTGACCTGTCTGGTATGGGAGGCCCTACCGCCGGCTATTATGCCACCGCCAGCATAGCTCACAACTTCACTAGGGTACGCAAGCCTCTCCCCCACTGCAAGGGGGCGCCAGAACGGCTTACATATAGTAGTGGTACAATGCCGCTACAAACAATTACAATAGTAAAATCACAATTAAATACAAACAGCAATCATGAAAACAATAAATACAGCATTAATTAAAACCATAAACATTATCACAATATCATCAGCCATAACGTCATTCCAGTCCATATCCAACTACAATGCTCATGTCTATTGTCTAAAAGTCTGGTCCCAAAACCATGATTTTAATTACTTCCTGAAGGCCAGGAGGGATGGGGTCGATATTGTCTCAATTGGGAGTGCGTTCCATAGGTGGGGGGCCACGGCCAAGAAGGCCCTGACCCTCGTCTTCTCCAGACACATTTGTGATGTTGACGGAAGTGAGAGCAGGACCTCCACGGATGATCTTTGGTTACAAGGTGGGATGTAGAGGTAGATGTGCTCGGACAAGTAAGCTGGGCCAAAACCGTATAGAGCTTTATATGTCAAAACCAGCACTTTGAATTGGGCTTGGAGATAGACCGGCAGCCAGTGGAGCTGACATAACGGGGGTGATATGTTCCCTGTATGTCGCTCCAGTCAGTAATCTGGGTGCCGCCCATTGAACTAGTTGGAGTTTCCGAACTGTCTTCAAAGGCAGCCCCATGTAGAGCGCGTTGCAGTAATCTATTCGGGATGTAACCAGAGCATGGACGACCGTAGCCAGATCAGGCTTCCCAAGGTAGGGGCGCAGCTGGCGCACAAGTCTTAAGTGTGCAAAAGCGCCCCTGGCCACCGCTGAGACATGGGGTTCCAGGCTGAGCGATGAATCCAGGATCACTCCTAAAATAAAGTACTGCAGCAGCTTCTTTGGATCTCTTTGAAGTGGCCACTCAGATGGTCGGCAGACTTGGCATCATGGGCATTTTCACTTGCTATTTATTTTGTGCTGGTTGAAAATGCATCACCTTCCCCTGTGCTCTACAACCCAGAGTGCTGTTTTCAAAACTGTGACAAGCTGAAGCAAAAAGAAAAGTCTTGTTCTCAAGAAACTAGCACCTGTTACTTGGCCGATTCCTTTGTGGATTCTTTCTCGTTTCCTCAACTTTCTGTTGCTTTAAAATCCTTGCAGATTGCCTTATGGACGAGCAGAACTTTTGAGGACTTGTCTAGAAGTTGGATCCAGTTTGTATATTTCTCTTTGTGAATATTTAGCCTAATGATGGTTAGAGTGAACACATTCCAATAATAAAATATAATTGTGCTTTACCTGCAGTAGCTCACTTATGTTGGCTTTGGAAACAATACCTGTTTTTTCTTACGTTGGGGAGAGGCTCTACACCAGGGGTGCTCATTAGGTAGCTTGGGAGCTACTAGTAGATCTTCGGCCCTCTTCCAGGTGATCTTCGGGCCTCACCAGCCGGATGGGGCACTCCTGCCATTCGCGCGCACACCCTGTGCGCACGCGCGCTCCTGCTGCTGGCTTCCGCTCTCGCGGTGCTTCTTTCGCCTGCGGGGCATTGCAGGAAGAAGGAAGCACGAGCACCCTGACTCTCTCTCGTCCAGAAGCAGCTGTGCAGCCTCCGTTGCCGGCGAGACAGGCTGGGCGGAGCGCTCCCTCTGGATGCCCTGCCTCATGCTTTCTCCTTCCATGCAGGCGGAAGAAGCGCTGTGTGCGCAGAAAACAGCAGCAGGAGCACACGCGGTAGCAAGAGCGCCCGGTGGCGGGAGCGCCCGGCGACGGGGGCAGGTAGATCTTTTGGACTTGGTTGCTTTAAGAGTAGCTTGCATGCTGAAAAAGTGTGAACACCCCTGCTCTACACATTTCACTCAAATGGCCCTGTAGAGTTGGAAGAGGGCCCAAGGGCCACCCAGCCTCAGCCTCTTCTGCCATGCAAGTTAACAGAATCCAAGCCCTCTCCACAGATGGCCATCCAACCTCTGCTTCAAAACCTCCAGAGAAGGAGATCATCGGATTCCTAGGCAGCCACATATATCCCATTGCTGAACAGCTGGTCTTTCTTCCATTAAGCGCTTCCTAATATTCCGGCGGACTCTTTTCCTGCAGTCTGCAGACCACAAAACAGTCTGTTGCCCTCAAAACAGCTGTTTGCAGCAAATTACTTTGATTTCTCTCTTCCAATTTTGTTGATTTTTCATAAATTAATTGCAATCTAGCCCATCCGCTGAGTGTGGTTTTGTAGTCTCAGGTCACCATTTCTGCTGCTTAAGGTGTTCTGCTTCTGACCCCATAACATAGGCCTAAAACAGACATGGGCAAACTTTCTAACTTGGGGGCTGTATGGCATGCCGGAGTGGGGTGGGTGGGCTGGAAGGGAGGAGGTTCTCTCTTTCCTCCCTCTTCTCTTTTTTTTTTTTTTCAAATATATTTATTGGGTTTTCTTCCATAACAGCAAAAGAGGTGGAACAAAAATGGGTATAGGACAGTAGGAA
Organism: Anolis apletophallus; assembly: GCA_030556195.1. Classification (NCBI taxonomy): domain Eukaryota; kingdom Metazoa; phylum Chordata; class Lepidosauria; order Squamata; family Anolidae; genus Anolis; species Anolis apletophallus. Next base: position 136,200,117 of record JARBWK010000009.1, on the reverse strand, counting down.
GGAAAGAGGCGAACTTGGAAAGAGGGGGCACGGGGTAGAGGCGGATCCGGGGGAGGGGTAGGGAGGGAGAGGAGGGGGGGAGGTCAGGGGAGATGGAAGAGGTGTGGGGAGAGGGGCAGTAGACAACTGGGGGGGGGGAAGGGGGAAGGGGACCTTCGGGCTTCCGGTGCCTTTGTAGTGTCCATATTGTTCAATTGGGGAGGGGGGGAGGGGAGAAGAAAGAGGGGTGTGTGTCCTTTTGTCCTCTCATATTGAGGAGGAATGGAGAGGGGAGAGAAGGAGGGAACCTTCTACCTCCTGTCTTAACTTTGATTGTCTTGCGTCTATGTCAAGAGGCCTGTCTGTGCTGGTCCGAATCCCGGGTCTGTAGATAGGCCCTGAAGGGGGACCAATCTGTTCTGCGCAGTCCCGTCCCCTCCAATTCACTCATGAAATAGGAAAGCCTATCCATGGTCATAATGTCCTGGACTTTGTCCACCCATTCTCCAAGGCCTGGCGTACCTTTGGTCTTCCAGTGTTTCGCATACACCATCCTTGCCGCCGTGGAGAGAAACCAGAACAGCCATTCCTCATTTTCGTCGGCAAGTTCCCCTTCGTCCACTATTCCTAGAAGGCAAGCCTCTGGCGTCTTCTCCAGCGTACTCCGTAGAATCTTTTGGATGTGGGTAAAGATTGTTTTCCAGTAACTTGTAGCTTCTTGACAGGACCACCACATGTGGTAAAAGGTACCTGTCCGGGAACCACATTTCCAGCATGTTGTTTGGGCAGACTTGTACATCAGACCCAGTTTATGGGGGGTCATGTACCATCTGAAGAACATCTTATACCAATTTTCCTTCAGATCGATGGCGTAGATGATTTTGATGTTCTTCTGCCATATCTTTTCCCATTCATGCATTTGGATTGTGCGGCCAACATTTTGCGCCCACTTTATCATGCAGGTTTTTACCTGCTCTGTCTCCGTTGACCACTCCAGGAGTTGTCTGTAGGCCTTGGAGATGAGTTTTTTCTCCTTGGTTAGAAAGGAGTTCCAGAAGCGCTCCCCTTCCTCGAAGCCTGCTTGCTCATCTCTCTGAAAGCTCGTTCTGACCTGTAGGAGTTGGAGCCACGTGAGGGATTTGCACTGTTGTTGTAGCGTTGACCTTGGCTTGAGGCATCTCCTCGACCCCACCTTAACTGTCATGTCTTTATAAGTCGGCCAGGTAGACCAGCCCAGCAGGTTCCTTTGTTGCGCCTCTAGGGGTGACACCCACAGGGGTTTTTTTTGATAGAACCTCCCCTTATAGGCCTCCCAAGTTCTCATCAGGGCCGCTCGTATCGGGTGTTTCTTGAAATGTTCGTTTGGCCTTGGCTTGCCGTACCATAGATGCCCGTGCCACCCCGTATGTAGGTCGAATCCTTCCAGGGCCAACAACTCCGCGTTCCTCAGACTTATCCACTCCCTTATGTGGACCAGACCACAGGCCTCGTAGTAGAGCTTTAGGTCCGGCAGGTCCAACCCTCCCCTCGTCCTTCTATCCGTGAGCACTTTGAATTTAATTCTCGCTCTTTTTCCGTTCCACAAGAACCGGAGGATGTCCTTCTTCCATGTGTCAAAGATGGCCACGGATTTGATAATGGGCAGGGTTTGGAAGAGGTACAGCAGTCTGGGCAGGACGTTCATTTTAATCACTGCTATTCTTCCCATGAGCGAAAGACCTGCAGTTTTCCAGCTATCCAGATCCTTCTGTAGCTTTTTCCACACGGCCTCGTAGTTATTCTTCAGCAGTTGGCTGTTCTGTGCCGTTATGTGGATCCCCAGGTATTTGATGGTTTGTGTGAGTTGCACACCCGAGGCCCTCTCCAACTGTTCCTGCCGGTTCGCTGGTATATTCTTGGTCAAGATCTTTGTTTTGTCTTTGTTGATCCTTAGCCCCGCTAGTGCGCCGAACCGTTCTATTTCTTTTAGCCAAAAGTGGATCGTGGACACCGGCCTCTCGACAAAGCAGATTACATCGTCCGCGAATGCTTTTACTTTAATAGTATGGCCTCCGATCGAAGGACCCTTCAGACGCTCGTTGGACCTGATGAATCTGAGCATCACCTCTATGGCCATGATGAATATCAACGGGGAGAGAGGGCACCCTTGCCTCGTCCCCTTTTGTATTGGAAATTTCCCCGTTGGTCGACCGTTGACCCAGACTCTGGCAGATTGGTCTCTGTAGATTGCTCCGATGGCATTTTGAAAGAGCCGGCCTATCTCCATTTTTGACATGAGCAAGCTAAAGAAGTCCCAGTTTAAGTTGTCGAAAGCCTTCTCCGCATCCAGGGCCAGGAAGGCGATTTCCTTTTGCGGGTGTAGCTCGTAGTAGTGGATCAGGTCCACCACCATTCTGGTGTTATCCTTAGCTTGCCGGCCAGGGAGGAAGCCGTTCTGATCGGGCGCTATCCAAACGCTCAGCCAGAGTTTCAACCTCTCAGCCAAAATGCTTGCCAGAATCTTGTAGTCTATATTCAATAGTGATATGGGCCGGTAATTGGCCACATTTGTGCCATCCGTCCCTTCTTTTTGGATTACCATTATGTTAGCTTCCCTCCAAGAGTCTGGGATTACCCCTTCCTGTAATACTCTGTTGTATATCTTTCTCAGGAAGGGGAGAATTTCGTCTTGCATCGTTTTGTAGAACCTGGCCGTTAATCCATCCGGCCCCGGTGCCTTGCTTGGATCCAACTTTCTGATTGCTTTCTCTATTTCAAGTTCCGTGATTTCTTCATTTAGTGCCTCTCTGTAGGGCGATGGTACCCTTCCCAGCTCTGCGCTTTCTAGATACTGTTCTATGTCCTCCTTATTTACTGCGTCTCTAGAGTACAACTTTGAGTAGAAGTCTTGGAACGCCTCCTGTATGTCTTCTTCCCCCAGGATCGTTGCGTCCCCGGCTCGGAGTTTGGTTATAAACCCCAGTTGTTTCTTCCTTTTGATCTTCCTGGCCAGCCATCTGCCCGGCTTATTAGCGTTTTGGAAGTGTCTTTGTTTCAGAAACTTGAGGTCTTTGGAGAGTTGTTCTGCCTCCAGGTGGTGTTTCTGCTTCTTCAGCAAGGACAATTTGGCAACCGAGGCTTGATTCATTGGGTGTTCCTTCAGTGTTGCTTCCTCCAGTGTTATTCGGGTTTGCAGATCCTGCATTGCTTTTCGCTTTGCTCTGTTTCTGCCGGCATTGTGTTGTATAAAATGTCCCCGGAGCACTGCCTTGCAAGCATCCCAAATCACCTCTGGACGCGTTTCCGGCACATCATTTATCTTAAAGTAGTCCGCCGTCAGTGCTCGGTACCTCTGTATGTCCTCTTCCTTCTTTAGCAAGTTGTTATTGAGCCTCCAACGCCTCGATGGAGGCCTATGATTCAGCTCGAGTGTAATCGGGCAGTGGTCTGATTGGTCTCTCGGGAGTATTTCAATTTGGGATACGCGCGGGACCAGCGATCTGGACATCCAGACCATGTCTATCCGCGACCAGCTTTGGTGGCGATGCGAATAGAACGTGTAATCTCTTGCTGTTTGGTTGTGGAGTCGCCAGACATCTTCCAAAGCAAGATCTTCTAGCATGCGTATGAGGGTCCTCGGCAGGGTCCCCGGGGGGGTCTTGTCTCGCCTTCTTGGATTGCACAGTGCTCTGCGTCCTATCCAATCTGGGATTCAGTACTCCATTATAGTCGCCCATTATGATCAGGTCGTCGAACTCCTGGCCCTCTATGAGCTCCGTAAGCAGCTTGGTGAATTCAGATTTTGGGCCGTTGGGCGCGTAGATGTTACACACCAGAAGACGTGTCAGACCCACCTCTAGGTTCACCCCTACTATTCTCCCTTCTGTGTCCTTGAACGCCAGTTTGGCTGGCACCTTGTCGCTGATGTATGTAGCCACCCCTCTCTTTTTTATTCCTGCGAGAGAGCAAAATAAATTTCCTACCCCTTTGGATGTCAAATGTTGCTCGTGGGCTTTTTTGATGTGGACTTCTTGCAAAGCCACAATGTCCCATTTGCCTTTCCTCAACGAGTTGAATGTTCGTTTCCTTTTCATCGGCGAGTTCAGCCCGTTGATGTTGTTGGAAAAGCACTGTAGTTGTATTAGTGGCTCATACATGTTGCATCTCCACTGTGTGTCCCGTGTCGTCTTCCTTGTTGTCCGCTGTCCGTGTCGTCGTGGTCTTCTCTGTCTCCCAACGCCTCCCGTTGGGTCGAGTCACTTCCTCGGTCGGGGAGTAAAATCGTCGCCTCTTGCTCACTTCAATCTGCTCAGGCTGGGTCGTCGTTCTTATGCCCAACTCCTTCGAGAGGTTTAGGTGGAACTCCTGCGCTTTGGTCACCGAGGTCAGCCAGTATCTTTTTTCCTTGAATGTTACCATGATTCCTTCCGACTTCTCCCATCGGAACCTGATATTCCTTTTCTTCAACTCTTCCGTGAGGAAGAGATAGTTCTTTCGCTTGCTGATCGAGGTTGCCGTGAATTCCTTTAGCACAATGACCTTCTGGCCTTTGTATGTTGTTGGCGCCTCCCTTTGCTTCGTTAGAATCTCATCCCTGGTTTTTCGTCTATGGAACTGAACCACTACATCCCTCGGCACATTATTTCTTCTCGCGTACGAGGATGGGACTCTGTACGCTTTCTCTATATCCTTATTTATCTCCTCTTCATTTTTGTCTATAATGGTGGACGAGATCGTGCTGATGAGTTTCTGCACATCTTCCTGCGGATCCTCCCTTAGGTTTCTAAAGCGCAATTTTGTCTCTAGGGTGCTCTGTTCCATCCTCTCCTGGATTTGTTCTAACTTTGCGTTCCTCGCCTCTAGAGATTCCACCCTTCTTTGTAGCCTCCCTTGCGAGGTTTTAAGCTTGTCTCCCTCCAGTTTTATTGAGAGAACTTCGTCCCGCACCGTCGAGAGCTCCTTTTTCAGATCTGCCCTGAGTTCCTGCAATTGGGCATCATGTCTTGCCGCTGCTTCATCCACTTTTCTTTGTGTGGCGTCCTGCTTCTCTGAGAGCCTCTGAAGTTCTTTTAGTATGTCCTTCATTGTAGTGTCCTCGCTATTTGCCAACCTCTTCTGGACCCCCTTGGCGTCCTTAAAGATCTTCGGGGTCGTCATTTTTCCCTTGTAGTTTTCCCCGGCCGGGACGTCTACTCAAGTGGCCTCGTCACGTGTGATATCCCCCTGCCCTGCCTCGCCGGTCACGTGTGTTTGCAGTGTTGCCTGCCTCTAGTCCAATCAGGGCGGCCTGTAGAGGGGGCAAGGGAGGGGAGGGAGCTTGGACCTCTCCTCTTATCAACTCTTGTCAGTGACCAGCACAGTTCTCCCTCTCCCCTAGCTGTGCGTTTTTGATGTCTCCCAGGGGCTTCCCACACCCCACAACCACCTTTTGTTTCCTTTCCTCTCCTGCAGTGGTAGAAGAGGCGCGCGGGTGGGGGGCAGGAGGGGGGGCCCTGTGCTCCCACTCTTATCCAGTCCACACTTGCTTCTTGTCCCTCTTCTGCCTTCTCGCTCACTCACTCCTTTCCCTGGGTTCTGGCGCTGGGGAGACCTCTGTCTGATGGTTCTTGATAGGAGAGCCTTCCCTGTCTTCTAGGGAGGAGGGGGGGGGGGCGCCAGAGGAGGAGATGTTGGGCTTCTATCGCCCCTTCTGTTCCTCCTGCTCCGCCTCTCACCTGCAGGAACCTTTGCCTCCTCCGCACCACCCCCCCTCTGGGTCCCTCTCCGCCGCGTCGCTCCCCGCCACTCCCGTGCGGGCCTCTTCCCTGTCGGGTCTCTCTGGGGGGGGCCTTCCTTATCTTCGAGGGGAGAGGGGGGGCGAGAGGAGGGAGTGCTGGGCTCTTACGCCCTCTCCGTTTCCCTCTCACCGTCTCCTGGCCGCGATGCTTCTTTCCTTCCTCTGTCTCACCTCCCCTCCGATCACCTCTAGGCGGCTCCGCTCTCCGCAGCTCTCCTGGAGTCCTCACCCCCTCCCCGCCAGTTCCTGCTGCCCTGTCAGTGGGGGGGGGGGGTTGTTGCCTCTTCCGGTCCTCTTGTCCGTCTCTCTCCTCCTTCCCCGCCGCACTTCCGGTTTGCGCGCTCCTTGTCTCCTGGGTCCGGCAGTAGTTTGCCTCCCCTTCCGGTTTGTTTTCGCGCCCTTTTCAGGAGCGAGGACGAAGCCCCCTTCAAGATGGCCGCCTTCCTCGGTAAGTTGTGCTTTCCTTCCCTGCGCACTTCACGGCGCCATCTTGGGTCCCCAACCTTCCTCTCACGTTTCTCCTGGGCTGGTTTAGAACGCCCTAGAGGCCCCCCCGGTGAGTTGTCCTTCTCCCCGTTTCACCGGGTCGCCTGCTTTTCGGCCCCTGGGTCTTTTCCTTCCCGCCTGGCTTCCCGGGGCTGCGTAGCTCGCCTTTACCTGGACCTTCGCCCTCCAGTTGGAAGCCTCTCCTTTCACCTTTCACCTGTCGTCTGGCGATTTCTCTCCTGTGCTTGTGGGGGGCCTTGGCTTTCCCCCTCTTTGTGTTTGGCACGGGCTGGGCTGGCTGTAGGTGCAGGCTTTCGCCCACTGCCCGCTTCGTGGCCTTGCTCGCCGATCGGAGATCCCCACCGGGCCCTCGCAGTCCCCCCTCTTGAGGAGAGGGGCACTTCTGGGGCCAGCGATGGAGTCCCTCGGCTTCGCGACCTCTCAGCTGCCTAGCACAGCCAGAGGTGAGGGCACAGATCACCCTCAGGCCAGTGAAAGCGGTTGGCGACTTGAGGAGCCCTCAAGACGTCCGACCAGCCGCCATCTTTGCCCGACCGGAAGCCCTAGTCTTTCCAGTTGCGTCTCTTTTCCTGCCATTTGAAGCCATGGCACCCTTGTGCCCTGGTCTCTAGAGCAGCAGAAAGTCAGTTTTCCCCTCCCTCCTCTTCCTCCTCAATGGGACACCCTTTGACACCCTTTCAAGACACCCTCTTGAAATGTGGCTCTCCTGTTCCCTCTCTACCTTCTCTTCTCCCAGGTAAACACCCCCAGGAGGAAAGGAGGAAGGAAAAAGAGAAGGATGGAAGGGAATGGAGGGAGAGGAAAGAGAGAAGGAAGGAAGAAGGGAAGGAGGGAGGGAGAAAGAGGTAAGGGGAAGAGGAAGGAAATGAGATAGAATGGTGAGAGAGAGACGGACCTGAGAAAAAAGCCCAGGGGTCCGTTTCCAGCCCCCGAGCTCGGGTTTCACCATACCTGGTCTAGAGTGTTTGTTTGCGTAAGGGTATGGGAGCCACACCCGTGCTTCAGCTTTCCTCATTCTTTCTTGGGGCTTAGGTCCTGTTTTCTGGGAAGTGTGTATAAGCATGAGGAGGGAATAGGGAAGTTGGAATCCTTTGTGAGGACTGTTTTGTATCCACATTTGTCATTCTCAGAAGTAGGCCTAGCAATATGAAAAACCCCCTTGCTTTCTTGTGGCGATCCCTTTTGTATAATTCTGAAAGGATTTGGAGAATAATTAAAACTGTTCCAGAGAACACAAAAGCAATGTGTCAGTTGCAGATGGCCCTGCTGTTGATCAAATGCCTCATGGGCCTGCATTTGGGATCCTTCTCTGACCTTTCACTTTGAAATATCACTCTTAACACCTTAAGTTAAATTTAAAATACAGGACGGAGATCTCATTCAGCATTCATGGGTTTGGAGGCCATATTGGTTTCCTTTCCTGTATGAACTGGCAGCGCTCATTCATGTAATTTGAAAAACAAATACTGGTATTGGGTGTCTTCACCTGTTTTGAGGACCACTATACTTGTTTGGAGGAGCAGGTGAGCTTCTGCAGAAGGAGGACTCGCGCACTAGGGGAAGGAATCAGAGAACATGCATTTGAGCAAGACTCAGCCCCTCTGTTTCTCTGTCCAATAAAGCTAGGAGTAGCCACAGGCATCACCAGCAAGCAAAACAAAGTTGGGAAATAAGTTGGCTACTTAGTAGTCACTTTTACCAGTGTCAGGTCTCCAGCCTCAGACCTGTGTCTTTTAAACTAGTATCCCTCTGCTTTACATTTCTTCCATACATCGCTTTGAATTTCCTTTGGTAGAGGAAAGGTGGAGTCAATAATAATAACAATGGTGGAGATTATTATTATTATTAGCATCATTTTTTCTCTAACAAAAGGGATTCAAAGTGATATTATAACAAAGGAGACAATTACTATCATCATCTTGGGTCTCTCCTGTCTTGGACACTCCATGCCTCCATAATCAATTCCCATTTCTCTTGGCTCACTCCAGGCTTGCAACAAGGCCTATTCATTTTTTTCCTTCCTTCCTTCCTTCCTTCCTTCCTTCCTTCCTTCCTTCCTTCCTTCCTTCCTTCCTTCCTTCCTTCCTTCCTCCCTCCCTCCCTCCCTCCCTCCCTCCTTCCCTCCTAATTAATTAATTAATTAATTAATTAATTAATTAATTTTTATTTATACCCTATCACCATCTCCCTAAAGAGACTCGGGGTGGCTCACAGAAACACTCCCAAGTGCCAGACATAAAATAAGCAATACATAGGCATATAAACAATGACAACATCAATTTAAAACAGTGAATATACATAACATACCCAACTCCACTAACCCTTTGAGAAAACACTGTTTCCTATTTTCCAAGTGAGTAAAACTACCTCTAGAGCAGGCATAGGCAAACTTCCGCCCTCTGGGTGTTTTGGACTTCAACTCCCAGAAGTCCTAGCCATCTTACCAGCTGTTAGGAGTTGTAGGGCCAAAGTTTGCCCATTCTTGCTACAGACATTGAGCTTGTTCTCATTTGTGTGTGTGTGTGTGTGAGAGAGAGAGAGAGAAGAGAAGAGAAAAAAAGGGGGGAGACCACAGACAATCTCTGCCATGAAATATTTGCCATCAACATATAGTGGACCTCTGGTATCTACAAGAGTTTGGTTATAGCCCCTTCCACCCCACCCATGGATACTAAAATCAATGGATGCTCAAGTCTCATTATATAATGTTGTAGTAAAATCATTCCCCTTATATAGAATGGCAAGATCAAGGTTTGCTTTTGGGATTTTTTAAATGGGGGGTATAGTTTCAAGTCATGGCTGGTTCCTACTTTCCTTCCTTCCCCTACTACTTTTGCCCAAAGTGACCTTTAGGAACAACAGCTTTTAGTCTACCTGGGCAGCAGGGCCGGTGACTGTTTCACTGAAGGGTTCTGGGAATTTTAGTCCAAAAAAACACCCCTTTAATAAAAGATCTCATGAAGAATTTAAGAAGAAAGGGGAAGGAATAACTGTCTTTGGTTCTGTGATACTCAATGCATCCTTTCAGTTTTCAAACATATATACATAACAGCAGCAGGTGGAATGATCCTTCTTTCTTCCTATCAAGTGGGACTGAAAGAGGCGTTGAGTCCCCCTTGGGGAGATAAAGCGGGGTATAAATAAGTATATTAATAATATCAAGTGGTATTGGAAGAATACTCCTCTGAAAGTCACATTAGCTTGATGTCAACTGTACAGGGCTTGAGCTAGAATGGATCTGTTCTCTGCTGTCCCTCAGGAATATATTGGACTATTTGGGCCGTTTGATTAGAGGGGCAAATGAATGTCAGCCTGGTGTTTTGGTTGACCGAAATCCCTGCAGCCCTGAGGACTTCTGCTTGTTGTCACTGAACTGCTAGCATAAGGCTATGAAAGGCTGGCTCTTTCTACGGCATTGATAAGAGATAAGCCTTCATTGACTGCGGAGGAGATGCCATGCAGTTCCAACCCAGTGTCTTGAAATGCTCCAAGGCTCTTGCATCAAGCAACTCTTGAGCAAATTAAATCCCATTTTCCAAGCTAATTCCCATCCCGTTCCAGTGAAAATCCCCATTGGCTCATCAGAAAGAGATGGACACAAAGCTGGTAACTTGGTGACACTTGTTTTTTCCAGGCAAAGTACGTTCACGGCTGGGACTATAGAGGCCTCCTAGCGCAGTCCTGTTTCTCATGCAAGAACATGCGAATAAGGCCAGAGAGAGCGCCATCCGACCTTACTGGCTGGGAAGTTCTTGAAGTTGTACTCAAGAAAAAGAAACTTTTCCTAAACTTTGCTTTCTGAAATTATCCTCCTGAAGAGGGAAGCTTCCCTTACTCCTGCAGAAACACAAGTCTTCAGAAAGGCTGAGGCTTCACTTAAACTCTGAAGTCCTTGCAGTGACCCGTGGCTGGTTGATTATTATTATTATTATTATTATTATTATTATTACAACACTATTTAACAAAATTTGAAAAAATTCCTTTTCCTGGTTTAAAAAGTGTTACCGTGTTTCCCGAAAGTATGACACCCCGATTGTAAGAGGTATCGGGGTGTCAGAGGGTCGGCTTATATAAGCCGTACCCGAAAGTAAGACGCATCTGCGGGCGGCATGGCGTGGCTTCCTGGCTGGGCGACGAGAGGCTCCCAGAGGGGCTCAAAAGGGGCCCGGAATCCTCCTCCTCTTCCTCCCAGCGGCGCCTTTCCCTCTCGCCGGTTCCGCCCCCTCCCTTCAGTGAAGGGAGGAGGGGCGGAGCCGCTGCCGCAGAGGGAAGAAAGCGCCGCGGAGTCCGCCCGCACGGCGACTCAGGCGTCTTTCCCGTCGCCGCCCGCTCGCCAGCGCTCCAAACACGAGCGGGGCAGCGGCGAAACGCCTGAGTCGCCCTGGGGTCGGGACTTCCGCCAGCGCCTTCTTCCCTCTTGCGGGCGGCGGCTCCCCCCTCCTCCCTTCAGTGAAGGGAGGGGGCGGATCCGGCGAGAGGGAGAAGGCGCCGCTGGGAGGAAGAGGAGGAGGATGGAAGGCGCCGCTGGAAGGAAGAGGAGGACGATTCCGGGCCCCTTTTGATCCCCTCTGGGAGCCTCTCGTCGCCCAGCCAGGAAGCCACGCCATGCCGCCATAGTAAAGTCTTACTTTCGTCTTAATTTCGAGTACCGTCGCCCAATATAAGACGTACCCCGAAAGTAAGCCGTAGTGGGGATTTTGGGGGTCAAAAGAAAGTAAGACGCTGTCTTACTTTCGGGGAAACACGGTATTACCGTTTAATTGTGCCATCCTTACTTTGAACATACCGTATATTCCGGTGTACTAGGCAATTGTTTATGCCTGGAAAATCTTATGAAAAGTTGGGGGTCGTCTTGTACACCGGGTATAAATTAAAATAATAAGTTAAAGAAAAAAATTAAATCGCCCTTAGTGGCGCGGCTTGAGGAGGGAGGGAGGAGTTGGAGGGAGGGAGGAGTTGGAGGGCATGGGGAGGGAGGGCGGCAAGGGGAGGAGGTAAGCAGGCCGCATTGCCACGGGGACCGGCTGGCAATGATGGCCCGCTGGGCTTTCCCTGCGGCACCTGCCGCTCTCCATTCAAGGACCTCCTCCGAAGGCTTGCCTAGGCCCAAGGAAGTGCCTCCGGACGGCAACTCCTAGCAGCGCTGGGTGGCAGCGTGCCTTGGATGTGCTCCCAGAGGCATGCTGGGAGCATTAGGAGTCAGGGGACTACTGCTCCCATCATGCCTCTGGGAGCACATCCAAACCACGCTGTGGGAAGGGACACTTCTGCGTGGCTGCTTAGTTGAGGGAGGGAAACCAAAGGCTGGAGGGAGGCAGGGGGAGGCAGCTTGGGAGCGGGTGATGGAAGCCCACCCGGCCTTACCTGTCACCCACTTCAATGCCAACTTCAAGGCCAAGCAGGTGGAGCAAAACTACGGGACAGGTGGCAACCCTGCTGGGGACCCACAGGTTGAGAACCACTGTTCTATTGAGAAAAGCAAAACATATGGGAGGGTGGCAGAACTTCTCATTCTGTGCTGTATTAATTTTCAGCTTCACCAGTCCAGTAACAATGTAGGTTTAACTGTCTGTATCACAGTACTTTATTTCCTCAAGTCTAATGTGCCATCGAATCTAATGGCCACCTCAATTTTCAAATCCCCCCCCCCCCCAAAACAAAACAAAAACCCAAAACATTTGCTGCAGAACGTAATGCACAAAAAGTGACCAAAAGAGCACTCTGTGTACTTTGGCCATTAGAGTTGCTGCTTAGAACTCCTTCCTTCTCTAAAAAACAAAAGTATTAGAACACCAAAGCCTTTAGCAACAAAAAAGGAAACCTTGGGGTGCGTCTATGCTACATAATGAATCCACTTGAACTGCCCTGGCTCAATGGTTTGGAGTCAGGGGGGCTGTAGTTTTGCAAAGCCCTAAGCCTTTTATACTGAAGAATGTTGATACCTCACCAAACCACAAATCCCAGGATCACATAGCATTGAGCCATGGCCATTAAATTAGGCACAGTGTTCCTCAGATAGAAGTTCCAGGTGCTCGTTTTGCTTGGGCTCAGCACTAAGATAACTGTATGATGCAGATGTAATGTGCACCCAAACTTTTGGTAAGTTTAGCTTTTGAAAGGGGTGAGCATTATATTGGAGTAAAAAAGGGAGATTCCGGGGTTCAGATTTGTATGTTGAATTTTCCAAAGCTTGGTTGAAGGGACATATTTGACTATCTGGCTTTGGATCTATGCACAATAGTCGTCTGATGTTTACATATGTTGTTTTAATGTTGTCTTAAATTGTTGTCGAATTGCTTTTCATTGTTATTGTTGTTCGGGTATGGAATAATGCCAGTTATGTAAGCCAGTGTTGCCCAACCGCTGTGCCGCGGCACACTACTGTTCTGTGACGGATCATCTGGTGTGCTGCGAAAAACGTCTCCCCCCCCCCTTCTCTCCTTCCTGCCGCACTCCTGCTGCTTTGGGGGGGGGGAGGAGGAGGGGCCGGGCGGCTGCAAAGAAGAAGAAGAAGGGGCCGGGGCGCCGTCTTCTTCGGCTGTTTCCCCAGCCAGCCTCCAATCGAGGGAGGGAGGAGGGGTGATGTCGGCCGGGCCCTGCCCCCTTCCCAGCGGCAGAAGCTTGCTCGTGCCTGATTGAGTGATGGCAGGAGTCATGGCGGAGAGCAGCCCTTGTCCTTGGCGCCGCTCTCCGCCATGACTCCGGTCCCTCGCTCTCTGAGGCTGCGCGGAGGAGAAGGAGCATGAGTGGTGGACAGGCTCCAGTGGGCGAGGCTGAAGCCCGTCCACCGCTCATGCTCCTCGCTGAGGCCGTGCGGAGGAGGAGGAGCATGACCGGTGGATGAGCTTCAGTGGGCGGGGCTGAAGCCCGTCCACCGCTCATGCTCCTCCTCGCTGAGGCCGTGCGGAGGAGGAAGAGCATGAGTGGTGGATGAGTTCAGTGGGTGGGGCTGAAGCCCGTCCACCGCTGATGCTCCTCCTCCTCTGCGCGGCCTCAGTAAGTGAGGGGCCAGAGTCAGGGCGAAGAGCGGGGACGGGGAATTGCCGCCTTCTCCCTCTCCCCACCTCCCCTTTCGCCTGTGAACTGCTACCTGTGGCAATGGGAGCAGCTGAGGCTGGCAGCGGGACTCTGGGTCGGAGCCTGGGCTTGGTGGCGACCCTCGGCCTGCTCTACTGCCTGAGGGGCCCGCTTGCCAAGCTTGGTCCAGATCCATCATTGTTTGAGTCCACAGTGTTCTCTGGATGTAGGTGAACTACAACTCCAAAACTCAAGGACAATTAACTATATGTATTACTGTGTTAGGGTGTCATTTTGTGTCATTTTGGTTAGTGGTGTGCCCCCGGATTTTTTTAATGTTAAAAGTGTACCGCAGCTCAAAAAAGGTTGGGAAACACTGGTGTAAGCCACCCTGAGTCTCCTTCAGGGAGAGAAGCGCGGGATAGAAATTTGGCAAATAAATAAATAAATACATATTTGGCTGCCCCCATTCTTACTCTGAATACTTAATTATTGGGCCATGGTGGCTTCAGATAAGACCAATACCATATTTATTTATTTTTATTTCACGATATTTATATGCCACCCTTCTCAACCCCGAAGGGGACTCATAGCGGCTCACAAACAAAATGCAAATACAATGAACTATAATTATTGGCCCAGTACAACATCAATATTATATATCACATTGGACTACAACAATAACACATAGGACGTCTTTTCCCCTGATTCCTCTCCTCTCCCCCTGCGATTTCCTTTCCTGCAGCTGGAGCGCTTCATGGAGGAGCACACGGTGACCCAGACGGAGCACATGGCCACCATCGAGGCCCACGCGGTGGCCCAGCAGGTGCAGCAGGTCCACGTGGCCACCTACACCGAGCACAGCATGCTCAGCGCCGACGAAGACTCCCCCTCTTCCCCCGAGGACACCTCCTACGATGACTCCGACATCCTCAACTCCACAGCCACAGATGAGGTGACCGCTCACCTAGCCGCCGCAGGTATACTTGCTCCATAGCATCTCGGTCATTGCAAAACATGAGCCGAACCAGGCTTGCTGAGGTGGGACACAGCCTGGCTGTTCATACTACCCTGGAATGATAGGCCTGAAAAGCAGATTATCTTTTGAACTTCAGCCTTTTTGCCACTTCTTCAAACCAGGAATGTTTAGTGCAAAACAGTTGCCAGCAGAGGGCAGTATGGCAATAGGTTTCTTTCCCTGTCTTACCTGCCTTAAATTACTTATGTCCCATTGAGCCCTGTCTTCTCATGCTATGGCCAGAGTGGGCAGCCTCAGTTTAGTCATCTTGCTTTCTAAGGATAGTTCTGGCTTGATTTTTTCTACATTTTTTTGTCTTTTAAGCACTGTACCTCAGAATTTTCTCGAACTATATATTCAAATGGCCAAGCTGTGGAATGGTATTTGAGGAAGAAATAATGAAGAGTTTACCAAAAATGGAGGCTGGCATATTTATTTATTTAGTTATTTATTTCCTATATTTATACCACGCCCTTCTCCCCCCCCAAAGGAGGACTCAGTATTTATTTATTTATTTATGGCATTCTCACCCCGAAGGGGACTCAGAGCAGCTTACAAGTAAAATGTTAATACGATATATTATATTATTGCCATAGCACAATATTAATATTATATATTACATTGCACTATAACATTATACTGTAATATTATTAGTAATATTACATGTAATATAAAATATATAATTATAATATATTATTCATAGTATTATATTGTATTACATTACAATATTACTATTATATGTGTATACAATATATTATATTATTATATTATAAGTATCTCATTTGAGTATCTGGAAAGAAAGACAAAGTAGCCACAAGGGGAATCTACTAAAGTAGTTATAAGAGTCGGTTTTATTAGATATGAGCTTCACAGGGAGTATTGACAGAAGTCATAGGTGGTGAGTTCACAGGAGGGAAAGGGTTTCTTAGGCTGTTGTAATGCATCTGTTTTGCAAGTTATTGTAAGTTTTGTTTTTGCTTGTTATTTGGATACAATACAGTTAAAATTTGAACACACGTAAAAAAGAATTTTCTCCAAATATAGCTACACTGAGGCAGATACCACTACTCCAAAATTACTATAGATCAGTGGTTCTCAACCTGAGGGTCTCCAGATTTCTGGGAGCTGTAGGCCAAAACACCTGAGGACCCTCAGGTGGAGAACCACTGCTATTGATCCATGGAATCCCCCTCCACAACCATATTGTCCCTAGTGTAGAGCGTGGACGAAATATCATAGAATAATCTGGCTATGTCCCTGTCACCAAATGCTTACTTCACTCACGAAGGTTGACTGGAATCTTCTGAAGGTCATAGTGCAGGGGTGGGCAATTACTGGCCCTCCAGGTGTTTTGGACTTAAACTCCCAGAAATCCGAACAGCTGGTAAACTGGGAGTTGAAGTCCAAAACACCTGGAGGGCCGGTAATTGCCCACCCCTGTCATAGTGGTTGGTGCCATTATTTTGTGTCTTGTTCGGTGATCGAACCAGATGTTTCTATGATTTTGATCTCTTGTCAGGCATCAAATGGCTATTGGGACAGCTTTAACTTTTCTCAGTAGATATGTTGGAGGAGACATATTGTTTCTGGGGGGAAATGAAGGGAATACCAATCTCACTGTTGACCAAAATTAGACACACGCAAGCATTAGATTAATTGGGTTGCTGTGAGTTTTCCAGGCTGTATTGCCATGTTCCAGTAGTTTCACCTGCATTTATGACAAGCATCCTCAGAGGTTTGTTCAGAGGTTTGTTGGAAATGAGGCAAGTGGGGCGCGCGTGTATGTATGTGTGTGTGTGTGTGTGTGTGTGTATATATCCATCACTTCCTCCCTCCATCTCTCCCTCCCTCTATCCATCCATTCCTCCCTCTATCCATCCCTCTCTTATCCATCCTTCCCTCCCTCCCTCTATCCATCCATCCATTCCTCCTTCCTTCCATCCATCCATCCATCCCTTCATACCTCCATCCATCCATCCCTCCTTCCCTCTATCCATCCCTCCCTCCATCCATCCATCTTTGGAATGTCCAGGGTGGGAGAAAGAACTCTTGTCTGTTTGAAATTGGATTCATTTATCCCAATGTATGTCACTAATAGGATAATGGGAGTTCTAGCACAGCTCAAGAACACCAAGTTGAAAGAAGCTGTCTTCATCGTTCCCTGATGATGTCAGAATATTCAACACCCCCTTTTGTCCTTAGGCCCAGTGGGGATGGCTGCAGCGGCCGCAGTGGCAACCGGTAAAAAAAGGAAACGTCCTCACGTCTTTGAGTCCAACCCTTCCATCCGCAAGAGGCAGCAGACGCGGTTGTTACGGTAAGAGCCTATGACGCAAGAAGTTGCCTTGAAGTCTTGAGGCGTTCCCAAACTATCATTCTCTGCTGGATTTGGGCTACAGTGCAGAGTCTTTCATGTTTTACCAGAAATTTTCTATGTTAATTGCAAAGGATAGGCTTGTGTACTAGAGGTGGGCACACTATTTGTTCCATTTGTTTCATTTGGGCATTGGTTTTGTATCGTCTATTAACCTCAGGGCTCCTCTGCAGATCGAGAGGAAAAGAGAGAATGTTGTTAGAAAACTTGGTGGACTAAGCGTGGTCGATGTGCCCTCAGTGAGTGGTGATTTTCACCCCTCTGTTCCTAAAACTGAGGGGAAGGGGAGCCTGGGAAGGTTGCTCATGTTGGCCAATGCTTCAAAAACTTTTATTCATTCAGACGAAAGAACGAAACAGCTCATTCGGAAAGGCCCCCTGTTTTCGGAAGCAGTGCTCGAAACTAAAATGAGGCTATACGAATGAAACAAACCGAAATGGATAGCAATTCTAAACAAATGCAGAAGTCTAGTGTGTACCAAGTGTGGGCCTAGAGCAGGCATGGGCAAACTTTGCCCCTCCAGGTGTTTTGGACTTCCACCATTCCTGGAATTGTGGGAGTTGAAGTCCAAAACACCTGGAAGGATCGAAGTTTGCCCATGCCTGCTCTGTTGTCTGCTCCAGCTCAAGTGCTGCCAAAATCTGTCTTTCTCACTTGAAAATAATAGCTCTTGATGCTGCTTGAGGATTATAGCACCAGAGAATCCTTTTCTTGCCCTGCCCGGAGATCCTCGGTACTGTGATATTGCTAATGTCCAAGTATGAAGCAGGCCAGACCTTGTTTGGCTTGAGGAATTGGCTGAGATGAAGTTGATTGATTGAGGGTGCTGTCGTTTCTTGACCTGATACTCAGAGTTTTTGCGAAGATTGGTGCTCACAAATTGCTTGGAAATAAACAAGCTACCTCTGAGCTTAGAAGAACAAAGTTAAGCCAAAGCCGAGAGCGGTGTTCTGTTTCCGCCAAGGGATCCTCCCTCCAGGGAGACCCTGATGCAACCCTCGGCCAAACAGGCGCGTTCTTCTCTGTTGCTTTTGCAATGTCTTGCTGAGTCTTGCTTGGTGTTGGCGGAATAATTCCAGCAGCGCTTTTACGCAGGTTTCCAGTCCCAGGGCTTTGTGCCACCGTCCTTTGGTTCACGCAACATGCAGCATATTAATATTCTAATTGCATGATTAAATGCCTTTTTAAAAGTTCCCCTTTTTCTTGATTTCATCAGACAGGAGATGCCAAAAAAAAGTTTTCCTTGGAGACTGTGTATGTGAAACTCAAAATGGGTCTGAGAGTTATTCATAGGACGTGTTGTTGTTGTTGTTATTATTTTCCCAGTTTTATTTGTTGATTGAGATGCAAAGGAATACAAATGAGTGATAGCAGAGTGTCAGAAATTGTTTGGAGTCAGTCATCAAGGAGCTATAAGGACTTAGGATGGTTTCTCCGGCTCATTTGGGTTTTATCATTTAATCATTTTATCGTGTCCATTTGGCCTGCCCATCCTATTCAGTTCTTGTGTGTGAATTTCCTGTATTATTTCATTTATTATTGTAATTGTATATTATTATTATTATTTTAATCATTATTATTTCTGATGTATTTTGTTTAGTATTTTGCATTTTACTGTGTTGTATTGTATTTTTGAAAGGCTTGGCCTCACGTTAGCCGCCCCGAGTCCCCATTGGGGAGATGGTGGCGGGGTATAAATAAAGATTACTATTATTATAATAATTATAAAAAGAAATAAGAATTAGTAGAGGATTGAGACGTATTCAGTGTCATATAGTGTTCTAAATGTTAGATGTGGACTTCGGGTTCAAATACCCGCTCAGCTATGGAGAACCACCTGATCACCTTAGAGATGTCGCATTCCCTCAGATTCAGAGGGAAGCAGTCGCAAATCTTTTCAGAAGAAACCTAGGGTAAAGTGGTGGACGCTCCTTCCTTGGAAGCTTTTTAAACAAAGGTTGGATGGCCATCTCTTGGTGGGGCTTTGATGGCTCATGTGGTGTCTTTCAACTCTATTCTATGAGTCTACCATAATTCAGAGCTGCAGTAACAAAGTGTAATTGGCCTCCCACATAATGCTGATTCAACTTTTGTGGGCTCGATCTAGGACAGTGTTTCTCAACCTTCCTATAATACAGCGACCCCTTAACACGGTTCCTCATGTTGTGGTGACCCCCAACCATAACATTATTTTCATTGATACTTCATAATGGTAATGTAAATCTCTGATATTTATTTATTAGATTTCTTAGCCGCCACTCCCAGTGGTTCGGGGCAGCTCACATCGACATAAAATCACAACATACAGGATGTATTTTCATTCACTGGACCAAATTTGAATACTGGGGATTGATTTTGTCATTTGGGAGTTGTAGTTGCAGGGATTTATAGTTCACCTACAATCAAAGAGCATTCCGAACTCCCACAATGATGGAATTGAACCTAACTTGGCACACAGAACTCCCATGACCAACATAAAATATGGGAAGGGTTTGATAGTTCACCTACATCCAGAGAGCACTGTGGACTCAATGATGGATCTGGACCAAACTTCGAACGAATACTCAATATGCCCAAATGTGAACACTGGTGGAGTTTGGAGGAAACAAACCTTGACATTTGGGAGTTGTAGTTGCTGGGATTTATAGTTCACCTACAATCAGAGAGCATTCTGAACCCCACCAACGACAGAAATGGGCCAAACCTCTCACACAGAACACACATGACCAACAGAAAATACTATGTTCTCTGATGGTCTTTGGCGACCCCTCTGACACCCCCTCATGACTCTTCCCCCCTCCCCCAAGGTCCCAACCCCCAGGTTGAGAAACACTGACCCAGGAATTTCTTCGTTGGTCAACATCCATCAGAAGTTGACTATAGAATCATGCTTGAAGACCTAGAAATTCCTAGAAAGGTGGTGCTGGTGGTGTTAATTTTTTCAGTGTTTGTGCAGGGGGTCTTTTCTCCTAGTCCTTAATGTCCCCGACTAGGAATTCCTTTCCTATTGAAGGAAACGGTTGCGTGGCTCAGGCTCCCATCATTGGGAACGCAGGGGGAAATTTGGGTACGCAAACCTCCCTACAAATTGCCGCTTTCATGATTTCCATGCCGTTTTGCATTTGCACAATATGAGAGGGCTCTTTCCTGTGGCTGCAGGTCGGCATGCTTTGTTCTCCCCTCTGCGATTGTGGGACAGCAGCAGCTAAAGAAACAATTAACACATGAACTCCTTTGGAAGAAGGGCAGAAGCAGATTGCAAGCGGCAAGGCTTTTGAATCAATTCTTTTTTTCCATTTCCATAACATGAACAAATCGAAGATTGCATCTTCACCGTAGAATGGAAGTTGGGTTTGACACCTGGCTCAAGGCAATGGAATCATGAGTGATAGAAGGTCTTTTCCCTCCCTGGCCAAATAGTGTCTCAACTCCCCTGATTCCATGACATGGAGTCCAATTGTATTAATTCTGCAGTGTAGATGCACCCTAATTTCTTCTCCCTGTAAAAGAGATTGACATATTAGTTGTTCCTGCTAATTTTGATATTGAAATGAAGAATATTGTCTCATTTCCTGAACCGGTGCTTGGCCGCTGTAATGGACTGGATGAGGGCTAACAAATTGAAACTAAATCCAGACAAGACAGAGGTACTCCTGGTCAGTCGTAAAGCCGAATAGGGCATAGGGTTAGAGCCTGTGCTTGACGGAAGGGGTTACACTCCCCCTGAAGGCGCAGGTTCGCAGTTTTGGAGTGATCCTGGATTCATCGCTGAGCCTGGAGCCCCAGGTCTCGACGGTGGCCGGGAGAGCTTTTGCACAGTTAAAGCTTGTGCGCCAGCTGCGCCCGTACCTTGGGAAGTCTGACATGGGCATGGTGGTCCACGCTCTGGTTACATCCCGAGTAGACTACTGCAACGCTCTCTACGTGGGGTTGCCTCTGAAGACTGCTCGGAAGCTGCAATTAGTCCAACATTCGGCAGCCAGGTTACTAACAGGAGCGGGGTACAGGGAGCATACAACTCCCCTACTGCGCCACTGGATGCCAATTAGCTTCCGGGCAAAAATCATAGTGCTGGTTTTAACCTACAAAACCCTATAGCGTTCTGGCCCAGTTTACCTGTCCGAACAGATTCTCCTCTACGAACCATCAAGAACATTAAGATCCTCCGTAGAGGCCCTGCTCTCGGGCCCGCCAGCTTTGCAAGCGCGGCTGGTGGGGACGAGAGACAAGGCCTTCTCTGTGGTCGCCCTTCAGCTGTGGAACTCTCTACCAAGTGATGCTAGATCTGCCCCCTCTCTATTGTCCTTTAGGCTGAGTTTTGTTACTGTCTGAATGAATGACCACGTTTACAGATTGAGTGGAATTGTTTTAGTGGCGATGTGGTTTATGCTGGGTTTTTATGTATTTTAATATGTTGTTGTAGTTGTTTTTAAATTGTATAGCATTGAATTTTGCTGTAATGCCGATCTGAGTCCCTCGATAGAGGTGAGAAGGTCGGGGTATAAAAGTTTTAAATAAATAAATAAATAAATAAATTTCCCCTGGAATCACCTTGCAAGGCATGGTCCACCTCCAAATGTTTTGGACTTCAACTCCCACAATACCTAACGGTCTACTGGCTGTTAGGAATTATGGGAGTTGAAATCCAAAACATCCAGCGGGCCGAAGTTTGCTCATGCCTGGTATTAGACCAAATACATTGTGCCCATTTTGCAGGGGGGAAAACAAGATGAGAGGAATCTGCAGCACTGAGGAACCACAAGGGCGTTCACGGCAGGAGCAAGCTATGGACGGAGAGCTCCTCACTTCACATGAGACTTTGGGGAAGAGACTTTTTGGGGAGGACAAAGTCCCAGAACCCTCTATCCAGCGATGCTAGTGATAGTCCAAGTAATCTACGTGGGGCTGCCTTTGAAGACATCTAGGAAACTACAGCTGATCTCAGGGGCGGCAGCCAGATTGCTAACTGGGGCAACATACAGGGAACATACCCCCCCCCCCCGTTGTGTCAGCTCCACTGGCTGCCGGTCCACTTCCCAGCCTGATTCAAAGTGCTGGTTTTGACCTATAAAGCTATATACGGTTCTGGCCCAGCTCATGTGTTCAAACACATCTGCCTCTACATCCCACTTCGTAACCTAAGATCATCCAGGGAGGTCCTGCTCTCGCTTCCGTCAATATCGCAAATGCGTCTGGCGGAGACGAGGGACAGGGCCTTCTCGGCTGTGGCCCTCCGGCTATGGAATGCACTCCCAAATGAGATAAGATCGACCCCATCCCTCCTGGCCTTCAGGAAAAAAATTAAAATCGTGGTTCTGGGACCAGGCCTTGGGGCAGCAGACGTAATTTGCACTTTACTGGACATGGTCTGGAATAAAAGGCATTGAGGCAGATGACACTGTGCTTCTTTTATGGTTTGAACTAATGTTATTTATTTTGGTTTTAATGATTATGTAATTTTAATGTTTATGTAATGACTGTTGCTATATTGTTGTATTTGTGGTGTAGCGGCCTCGTACCGCTGTGAATGTAAGCCGCCCTGAGT
The DNA here is from genome assembly GCA_030556195.1 of Anolis apletophallus. Classification (NCBI taxonomy): domain Eukaryota; kingdom Metazoa; phylum Chordata; class Lepidosauria; order Squamata; family Anolidae; genus Anolis; species Anolis apletophallus. Next base: position 136,177,922 of record JARBWK010000009.1, on the reverse strand, counting down.
CCCCCTTCGCGGGTGGAGAAGTGACGGGGTTCAAGTATCCGAAATAAATAAATAAATAATCTACTTGTTTTGTGCTTCAGTTTAGCCGCTCTCTTTACCTGGGTTCTGCATTGGGAAGACACCTGGGGGATTGTCTGTTCATTCAAAGATGGGGGGCCTTTCACGAGAGAGACGACATAAGCCAGCCTTGGTGGAGTTGATCAAAGGCTGCTTTATTTCCACCAATCCCCATTCATTAGTCACCCCTTTGATTAGGACTGCTAGGGTTTTCTCTCTTTGTGTTTGAGGGCATCTTTGGAGTTATAGCTCTTTCTCTTTGCTTCCAGCCTACTCCAGCCTTTCTCTATTAAGTAAGGCATGCTGCCAGGACTAGAATATTGATAACTACCCACCACTCCCCTCTTCCATTTCCCATCTGTGAACTTGGAGGCGAGGGGAGCGGGCAGGTTTTTTCAAGAGGGAAAAAGGAGTATGATTTTACCTGTGTACCATGCTGCCTCCAGGTGGAGTTTTGCAGGCCAGTGTCTGTTCCTTCGTCATACCATTGCTTTGTTGGCAGACATTTGGGATCCAGGAGGAATCTCATCGCTGAGCCTGGAACCCCAAGTCTCAGCGGTGGCCAGGGGAGCTTTTGCAGAGTTAAGACTTGTGCGCCAGCTGCGCCCGTACCTTGAGAAGTCTGATCTGGCTACGGTCGCCCACGCTCTGGTCACATCCCAAATAGATTACTGCAACGCACTCTACGTGGGGCTGCCTTTGAAGACAGTTCGGAAGTTGCAACTAGCCCAACGGGGGGCATCCAAATTACTACATACAGGGAACATACCACCCCCCTGTTGTGTCAGCTCCACTGGCTGCCTGTCCACTTCCGAGCTCAATTCAAAGTGTTGGTTTTGACCTTTAAAGCTCTATACGGTTCTGGCCCAGCTTACTTGTCCGAACGCATCAGCCTCTATGTTCCACCTCATCATTTAAGATCATCCGGGGACGAGAGATAGGGCCTTCTCGGTGGTGGCTCCTCGTCTGTGGAACGAGCTTCCAAGCGACATACGATCAACCCCATCCCTCCTGGCATTCAGGAAAAAAGTGAAATCTTGGCTGTGGGACCAGGCGTTTGCACATTAGCACAATGCAGCACTTTGGACTGGATTTGTATTGGCAAGTTGATGGATATGGCTCAATGCTTCTGTTATGGACGGAACAATGTTTTTAACTTAAGTGAATGTGTATGATGTGTTAATGTTAATTGTATTTTAATGTATTTTAATGCTGAATGTTTTTGGTTTTATATTGTATTTAGGCTATACTGTGTTTGGCATCAAATTGTTGCCTTTTGTTAGGCCACTCTGAGTCCCCCCTCAGGGGTAGAGAAGAGCGGGGTAGAAATGTTGAAAATAATAAAAAAAAATAATCTCTTGAAAACACGGGCTGGGGGTTTACAAGCTTCTAAAAAATCATTCTTCTTCTCCTGAAAGTTGAGTTGGTACCACAGCAATATATTGATGTTGCATGGCAAGTGTCTGCTAACTTCTGCAGATCACTAGATCAGTTTTGAATGTTTTCTTATGGAAGGAAGGAACGTGGTTGTTGCTGCCTACCAGCAGGTTTCTTCCGCTTCTAGGCAGCTGCAGGAGTTCTCCAGGTTTTATGGTATCCAAGGAAGAGGCTTTACTTAAGGTCATCAAATACCAACCATTGATACTTGAGAGAGTCATACAGAAGACGTTCCTCCATTTTCACAATGATGAAGGCACAGGACACTTGTGAAAATTGTGTATTTTTTTTATTTTAAAAATACTATTCTCTTTATTATAAGAGAATATTTATCTGGAAATCCCTTGGCCCTCCAGCACAACCTTTTGGACAATGTTACCTTAGAATTGTGCTAGTGGATCTATAAATCCCGAGAGAAGCATTCTCTTAAGGCAGTGGTTCCCAACCTGTAGTCCGTGGACAACCAGTGGTCCGTAAGAACTAAAACCAAATCTAAAGCTGACCAAAAACTGATTTGTAATCCTTTTGGCACTAATGTTGGAGAGCGGTCCCTGGTCAAAAAAAAAAGGTTGGGAACCACTGTCTTAAAGTATCCGTAGATCCTACAGCATTTATGGCCAGATTCGGGTGGAAGTTGACTATAGAGATACATACTAGAAGAACTAGAGATACTTAGAGAAAACATATTAATCAACGCCATGAATAACGAAATCTGTGAAAGTTATTCTCATAAACACTGAGAGCTGGCTGTATGTTCATAGTGTAGTTCAGTGATTTTCAACCATTTTTGAGCCGCGGCACATTTTTTACATTTACAAAATCCTGGGGCACACCACGAACCAAAATGACACAAAATGACACTCTAACTGTCATTTTATTAACTGTCACCCTCCCCCTTGTGACGCTGCTGCTTTCGCCAAACCCTCCCCCCCCCCCGGGAGGCCCACGCGCAGGCAGCCCGTCACCGTCCCACGGGGGAGGGCTGCACTGAGTGGCTGAAGCGCACGTGGGCTTGGCTGACCAGGATGATTAGGAATTGAGCACACGGGGTGGCTCTGAGCCTCGGAACAAACTGCGGTGGAGGCTCGCAGCCGTCGCCACCCCCAGCTCTCCTTCCTGAAGGGGTTCAGCCCCCCCCCGGAGTTCCTCCCCCCCCCCCCCGGTGTCCCTTTGGCTTCCCTGCTGTCGCCTTGGGGCCAGATCAGGAAGGAACCAAGCTAGGCTGTGGAGCTGCACATCCTGGCCTCTGCAGCAAACTCGGAGCCCAGCCAGGAGAGGCCAGGAGATGAGGGGTTGCTCCCCTTCCCCAGCACGGAGGGGCTAGAGGGCAAAAAGTCTTGCATCGAGCCTCCGGGAGCGGGGTCGGACGGGGGCAGCTCCCGCGGACTCCTCCTCCCTCTCCTCCTCCTTGCTGCCAGAGGGGAGGAGGTCAGAAGAGCGCCCAGGAGCCAGGAAGCAGGAGGAGCCGCAGCCCGGCCACGTAGCCTTGGCATGCAGAGGAGGGAAGGAAGAAAGGGAAGGAGAGAGGGAGGAGGGAGGGAGGAAAGTTCTGGATGCCGAGGGCTCTCCCTGACTGCAGCCAGGCTGGCTGGCATTGCTGCTTCGGCCAGGAAAGCCTCATTTCCACTGCCTGAAGTTTCCTGCTAGTCTCTCTCTCTCTCTCTCTCTCTCTCTCTCTCTCTCTCTCTCTCTCTCTCTCTCCACTGTAATTTCCCACGGCACACCTGATGATATCTCACAGCACACTAGTGTTCCGCGGCACACTGGTTGAAAATCACTGGTGTAGTTAACACCTGAACACAGATTGGAAGCCTGGGATGCTGGAGTCAAGTCTTTACTCTTAGAATACAATAATAATACACTTTATTTATATCCTGCTCCCCTCTCCCCAAAGGGAGAATATTATAGAAGCGATTAGATGGTTGTATTTGTTGGAAAAAGTATTGTGTTTGCAGCTGGTTTTAGATAACCCTGCAGAAGTTATACAAAATATTCTTTCCTCACATGAGGCAACCTGGTTCTATTTATAAGACTTAGTTGACAATGAGAAGTGGTTTAGTATTTGATAGTCAAATGATTGCTTCTCAAGCAGTGCAATGTGCCAGACCATCAACCATGTGCCATAGACTGTGTCATATTTTTATCATATGTGAATACCATTTTGAGTAATACCAGTATAAAAAACTCTGTGAGGAAAGCCCAGGCACAAGGCCCCATTTTCTAACAAAAAACTATTATTACTATACTAGTTGAGCATCTCTTACCTCCCAAATCTGACACTGTTTTCATGGGTGGTTGACGTAGTGATGCCTTTGCTTTCTGATGGTTCAGTGTACATAGACTTTGTCCCAGGGATACTCAACCTGTCCTGCTTGTTTATGTCCCTGCTTCTCAACATAGGAAGCTGCGTGCCACGCTGGACGAATACACCACTCGGGTCGGGCAGCAAGCCATCGTTCTGTGCATCTCGCCCTCCAAACCCAACCCTGTCTTTAAAGTCTTCGGGGCAGCACCTCTGGAGAATGTGGTAAGACCTCTGTGACCAGTTCACTGTATATATCACCTTATACCTCCCGGCCTGGACTTGAAATGGCTGTGCCTTAAGTCGCACAAGAATAATGATAATCATGATATGCTGGCAGACAAAACAGCAGTGCGAATAGAACAATGGACCAGTCAGACCAATGCCACTGGTGTGTTGAATAGGGTAACAGACACAGTATTATGCAAAAAATATATATCATTTATCGAAATTATGCAGGAGAACAATCACATGCAGCATCCAGAAATGTACATACACAACATCAGGGAATACAAGGCACAATGCAAGGTTGTGTGGATGGCGGTAGGGTGGAAACCTCAGTACTTGCCCAGTCAGAGGTAAGGGACGTCCAAGCCCTGATGGACTCCCGTGCAGAGATGGAAATTGCACAGGAGGAGGTGCGCGATGGGATTCTCGAGGCAAAAAAGCTGTGCAATGAATGGGGGAATCCCATTAGTTTTTAACCAAGCATAAGTCACATTTTAGGTGATGAAATACACATAACCCCAGCTCAGGATCGAGTAGGGTGACCCGGTCTCGCGAGAAGACGCCAGGGATTTCCCTCGGCATCATCCAATCTGGGGATTCCCCCATTCATTGCACAGCTTTTTGCCTCGAGAATCCCATCGCGCACCTCCTCCTGTGCAATTTCCATCTCTGCACGGGAGTCCATCAGGGCTTGGACGTCCCTTACTTCTGTCCCTTACTTCTGACTGGGCAAGTACTGGGGTTTCCACCCTACCGCCATCCACACAACCTTGCATTGTGCCTTGTATTCCCTGATGTTGTGTATGTACATTTCTGGATGCTGCATGTGATTGTTCTCCTGCATAATTTCGATAAATGATATATATTTTTTGCATAATACTGTGTTTGTTATCCTATTCAACACACCAGTGGCATTGGTCTGACTGGTCCATTGTTCTATTCGCACTGCTGTTTTGTCTGTACTATATTGCCAGCCTGCTCGTAGTTTGTATACAATCATGATATGCTGTCAGATAATGACCAAAAAGGCATGGTAGAGAAGAGGTGGGATTCAGAGACTGTTTGTTATCAGAACCACGGGGCTCTGCACCCTCTTCCTTGCCTCCAGGGAGGATCGAGGCATTATTATCAGACAGCTGCAACTTGCTGAACTGAAGAGCTCACCTTTTGTCATATGGAGACAGAGCTTGCACCTAACACAGGCATGGGCAAACTTTGGCTCTCCAGGTGTTTTGGACTGCAACTCCCACAATTCCTAACAGCTGGTAGGCTGTTAGGAATTGTGGGAGTTGAAGTCCAAAACACCTGGAGTGATATTTGCATGATTTCTATGTAGTTATGTCAGCGCACTGCACCAACAAGGTTTTGGCCACACCATCCACTATAGCCGTGCTTCAAAATGATGTCTATAACATTCTACCATGCCTTTAAAAACTGTACCATTCCTCAAGGATTTTGTTAAACCACAAAAAGGGTAAGCATTGGTAAGAGAATGACGACTGCCCTTTAATTTAAAACATATGTCTGCCTATAATGTACACATCCACAGGCTTGATCACAGATATTGGTCTTGATGTGTTATCCAGTGAGACCGAAATAAAGTCTGCAGTTAGATTTTGTGCTTGACCCACCCACTTTTAAGTAGCTGCTGAACAAACACTTCAGATATCCATATACATACATACATACATACATAGAACGCTATCTTACTAAGCTATATTTAGTCTTAGATTATTGTCCTAAATGTTTTTGGACTTGTTTATGTAATGTTTCGAAATAGCTGCATTTTGGCCATTTTGCATGGAACCGGGTGTGAAATAAATGTTAAAAGCTGGAGTTGTTTCTTGCCATACATTCGTTTCTTACAATTTGAAAGAAAATCACCATCAGTGATCCTTGCAATGTTAGATGGTAAAGGTAAAGGTTTTCCCCTTGACATTAAGTCTAGTCTCGTCCGACTCTGAGGTTGGTGCTCATCTCCATTTCTAAACCGAAGAGCCGGCATTGTCCATAGAGGCAGCCGGCATGACTGCATGATGTGCTGTTACCTTCCTGTCGGAGCACTCTCTAAGCAGGGGGCTGTCCAACTGCCGACCCTGCAGGTGTTTTGGACTTCAACTCCAGAAATCCTAGCCAGTTTACCAGCTGTTAGGATTTCTGGGATTTGAAGTCCAAAACACCTGCAGGGCCGGCAGTTGACAGCCCTGCTCTATAGCATGGGTGGGCAATTATTTTTTCCAAGGGGCCACACGAGAGCCAAAAAAATATTGTGGAGGGCCGCACCTAAAGTCTGAACTACATTCTAATCTACATTATTTATTTATTTATTTACTCTATTTACTATATATTACACATCATTAATATTAACATATTAATATATCAAGAAATATTCATATATTATTAGTATTAATACCATAATTATTATATTATAGTATATCTATATAGACATTATAATATATTGAAATTATAATATAACATTATATTATACTATTTATTATATTATAAAATTATTATAAAATTATTATAAAATAATAAAAACCACTAAACTGATCGCCCTGCTATGGAGTGCCTGCCTTCCCTGGAGGCGATCCGGGCCTGCAGGGGGAGCAGTCGGCGATCTGAGGCGGCTGATCACCCTGGCGATCCAGAAGACGATAAAGTCTTCTGGGTCGCCAGGGCGATCAGCTGCTGTAGATCGCCCAATGATCCCCCTGCAGGCCCGGATCGCCTCCAGGGATGGCAGGCACTCCATAGCCGCTCCTCCGGCCTGTCTGCCGACACAGGCCCCACAGAGCCCGCGATGGGATGGCGGCAGCAGCACCCCTTCCTCTTGGCCCCACCCCCGACGCCCTTCTCCCCAGGCCGGACAGAATCGGCTGCCGGGCCGAATCCGGCCCGTGAGCCGTAGGTTGCCCAACCCTGCTCTATAGGAATCTACTCACATTTGCATGTTATCGAATGGCTAGGTTGGCAGAAGCTGGGGCTAACAGTGAGAGCTCACCCTGCTCCCCAGATTCGAACCGCCAACCTTTTAGTCAGCAAGTTCAGCAGCTCAGCAGTTTAACCTGCTGCACCACCGGGGTCTCTGGTGAATTAGATGAGTTTGGTTTAAAAGAAATGTGTCTTAATTGAGTGCTTCAAAGGAGCTGGTGCCACAGATATCCAAGACTTGTATGCCAGTGTTATCAGTGAATGGATGCAGAAGATGGAGGTAGACTGATTCTAATAATTCTAATTGTTATTATTATTATTTTCTTATACGCCTCTCCTTAAGGAGGGTTGCAGCGTAATTAAAACATGTAAACATTGTGCAACGTTCTTTAAATACACATATTAAAATGTATTTCTATAAAAGATACATATTGAAATACACTGAACAGAGATTAAACACAGGACACAACTTTCAAATTCATGCTTAAAACGGCCTGCCAGAAGAGACAGGTCTTTGAGTGGTTTTTAAATTCTGACAGCTCATCTAAATTCCCATCTCAAGATGTTTCCAGTGCGGTTTATAACGATCCCTGATCAATCCGGAGCCCTCCCCTGCCCCCAAACTTCTCTCGAATGCCTTTTTGTTGGCATTGCCTTCAGTTTCATCATCTCCCTTGAACTAGCGCTTTGAATGCCAGGGCTTTGGGGCCGATGGGTATTTGTATCTGTCCACTGGGGCGTCATTTGCTTGCTCGGCTGTGCCCGTTCCTTAGCACTTCTTGTCTCCTGCTGCCCTTTGCCTTGTTTACCTGGGCCTCCCTGATTCCCCTCAGGTGCGCAAGTACAAGAGCATGATCCTGGAAGACCTGGAGTCGGCGCTGTTGGAACATGCCCCTGCGCCACAGGAGGTTAACTCGGAGCTGCCGCCTTTAACCATAGATGGAATCCCGGTCTCGGTGGACAAGATGACCCAAGTAAGCCGCTGGAAATTGGAGAAGGCGGGTGTGTGTGTGTGTGTGTAAAAAGCAAAGAGGAAGCCTCAGGGTGTCTCTAATGCGGGCCCGGGCAAACTTGGGCCCTCCAGGTGAATTGGACTTCAACTCCCTCCTTACTTACAGTGTTCCCTCACTTAGCACAGGTGTTATGTTCCAAGACCACCCGTGAAAAATGAAAATCCATGAAGTAGGGACGAGATCTATCTATCTATCTATCTATCTATCTATCTATCTATCTATCTATCTCGCATTCCAAGGGTGAGGCAGAAGCGAGAAGAGATTTAAAGGCACAGTGCACTCTTTTTTTGCTAGCTATAAGGAAGGGGCTATAAAGCTGTGATTTACATACTGCTTTGTATCTCCTCTCTCCCTTTTTCTTATGATTGGTTGCCTCTCTCCTGTGGGGGAGGGTGAAATTCAAAATGCTGGTTTTGACCTACAAAGCTCTATATGGTTCTGCCTCAGCTTATTTGTTCGAATGCATCTGCCTCTACGTCCCACCTTGCAATCTAAGATCATCTGCTCTCGCTCCCGTCAATATCGAAAACGCGTTTGGTGGGGACGAGAGACAGGGCCTTCTCGGCGGTGGCCCCCCGTCTATGGAACGCACTCCCAAACCAGATAAGATTGACCCCATCCCTCCTGGCTTTCAGAAAAAAAATTAAAATTGTGGTTTTCGGACCAGGCCTTCAGACAGCAGACGTAATTTGCACCTTAGTGGACATTGACTAGAATGGTATTGCAGCAGATGACATTGTGCTTTATTCTTATGGTTTTAACTAATGCTACATGTACTGGTTTTTAATGATTATGAAGTATTTTAACGTTTATGTATGTGATTATGATTATATTATTGTAATTGTGATGTAGCGGCCTTGTACCGTTACTAATGTAAGCCGTCCTGAGTCCCCCTTCAGTGGTAGAGAAGTGACGGGGTACAAATACCAGAAATAAATAAATAAACAAACCTCCTTTCACACTCCATCATTGCCAGGAGGCAAAAACCCGCAAAAAGCGAACCGTGAAGTAGCGTGGGAACACTGTACTCCCCTGATTGTAGAGGGGTTTTTTTTAATACAGGTAGGCAGATATTGTTCATTTTCATGGTTTCCTCCTTTCTGTTGAAATTTTCCACATTCTTCTTGTAGCTTCCAATGGCTTCTCTGTGTCGTCTGACATGGTGGTTGTTCGAGTGGTCCAGCCTTTCTGTGTTCTCAAATAATATGCTGTGTCCAGGTTGTTTCTCAGCTATGGCTGGGTTCTCTGGTTGAATTAATCTGCAGTGCCTTTCATGTTCTTTGATTCATGTCTGGGCACGGCATTCCAGGTCAGGTCTAACCAAAGCTGAAGACAGCAGGGGTTTTGCATCTCTCAGTCTAGAACAGGGGTCGGGAACCTTTTTGACTCAGAGAGCCATGAAAGCAAAATATTTGGAAATGTACAGTATTTCAGTGAGAGCCATATAATATATATAATATATTTTAAGACTGAATTCAACTAAATGTGAGTATATACATACATACGATGAGAAAAGGATTCCCCCGGCAGAATGACGGGACACTTCAGAGCTGGCTCTGCAAAAGGCATGCTCAGGACTCTGGGAAGGAAGAGTAGACGGAAGGATGGGGGAAAAGAAAGAAAGTAAGACAGAGGAAATAAAGGAAAGAGGGGGAGAGGAAGAAAGAAAAGAAGAACGAACTATGGAAAAGGAAGAAAAGAAAAGCAGGAGAGAGACAAGGAGGGGAAAAGAAAGAAGGAAATGGGGAGGAAAGGAAGGGTAGGGAAAAGAAAGGAAAGGGAGTGATGAAAAAGTAAAATAACGAAGGGAAAAGACAAGACGAAGGGGGAGAGAGGGAAGTGAAAAGAAAGGAAGGAGAAGGAAAGGAAGACTTGGAAAAATAATAGAAGAGTAAGTAAGAGGGAGAGAGGGAGAATGGAGGAAAGAAGGAAGGGGAGAGAGGGAGGGAAAAGGAAGGAGAGAAGGAAAGGGTGAAGGGGAGAAAGGAAGGAAGGAAGGGAAGGGAGAATGGAGGAAAGAAGGAAGGGGAGAGAGGGAGGGAAAAGGAAAGGGAGAAGAAACAGGTGAAGGGAAGAAAGAAAGGAAGGAAGAGGAAGGAAGAGGGAGAATGGAGGAAAGAAGGAAGGGGAGAGAGGGAGGGAAAAGGAAGGGGAGAAGAAAAAGGTGAAGGGGAGAAAGGAAGGAAGGAAGAGGAAGGAAGAGGGAGAATGGAGGAAAGAAGGAAGGGGAGAGAGGGAGGGAAAAGGAAAAAGAGAAGAAGGAAAGGGTGAAGGGGAGAAAGGAAGGAAGGAAGAGGAAGGAAGGAAGAGGGAGAATGGAGGAAAGAAGGAAGGGGAGAGAGGGAGCTACATGCTGGGGAACTGAGGCCCGGGCTGCTCTGGAGACCCAGATGCAATCATGAAAAGAGCCTCACCTGGCTCCCGAGCCATAGGTTCCCTACCCCTGGTCTAGATCCTGCACTGATATTGATGTCGCTTAGAATCACTTTGTCCTTTTTAGCTGCTAAATCATCCTGTTGACTCTGAAGGTCCTCACTGGTTTGCAGAGGAGTCGTCCATTTTGGTTGCCATGCCGTAGCAGTTCTCACATACTCAATCAAAGCAACCTATGAAAACAATGCAGCGGCAGGATTCAGAGCATCCCAATTGGAAGTCCCAGTTACAAATCCTATCATTTGGAGTGATAGGATTAGAAGTGTTGTTTCCATTAGGACAGTGTTTCTCAACCTTCCCAATGCCACGACCCCTTAATACGGTTCCTCATGTTGTGGTGACCCCCAACCATAACATTATTTTGGTTGCTACTTTATAACTGTAATTTTGCTACTGTTATGAATCGTAATGTAAATATCTGATATGCAGGGTGTATTTTCATTCACTGGACCAAATTTGGCACAAATACCCGGTATGTCCAAATTTGAATAGAGATTGATTTTGTCATTTGGGATTTGTAGTTGCTGGGATTTATAATTCACCTACAATCAAAGAGCATTCTGAACTCTACTAACGATGGAATTGAACCAAACTTGGCACACAGAACTCCCATGAACAACAGAAAATCCTGGAAGGGTTTGGTGGGCATTGACCTTGAGTTTTGGAGTTGTAGTTCACCTACATCCAGAGAGCACTGTGGACACAAACAATGATGGATCTGGAGCAAACTTGTCATGAATACTTGATATGCCCAAATGTGAACACTGGTGGAGTTTGGGGAAATTGACCTGGTCATTTGGGTGTTGTAGTTGCTGGGATTTATAGTTCACCTACAATCAAAGAGCATTCTGAACCCAATGATGATGGAATTGAGCCAAACTTCCCACACAGAACCCTCATGATTAACGGAAAATACTGTGTTTTCTGATGGTCTTTGGTGACCCCTCAGATGACCCCTCGTGACCCCCCCCCCCAGGGGTCCCGACCCCAGGTTGAGAAACACTGCATTAGGAGGAGGTTTTCTGCAGTCTGCAAAGGCCATGCTAGACAGAGGAGGGCAGCCCTACCTGGTGTCACTCAACAATTGTTATTATTTATTTAAAACTTTTATATACCGACCTTCTCCACCTCCGCAGAGGGACCCAGGCTGTTTATCAGCAAGGATTCAATGCCAATTACAATTTAAAACATCATAAAAACAATAAAAAAATAGAATACCAGTAAAATAAATACATATAAACCGGGTCGGCAAGATAGAAAACATGTCCAATTTCGGTCCGCATACATCATCAATACTTAGTCATCGATACTTAGGAGGCCCTGCTCTCGCTTCTGCCAGCAACTCAACTGCGGCTGGCGGGGACGAGAGACAGGGCCTTCTTGGCTGTGGCCCCCCACCTGTGGAATGCACTTCCAAGCGAAATACAATCAACCCCATCCCTCCTAGCTTTCAGGAAGAAAGTAAAATCGTGATTGTGGGACCAGGCCTTCGCACAGTAACTGCAGCACTTTATTTGGAACGGACTGTTTTAACGACAGACATGAAAAACAGCTTCCACCATTGATTGATTATTTGAATGTGCATTGTATAGATAGAATTTTAAATGAATTGGATAGCTAATGTTTTAAGGTTGATGTTTTAATCTTGTTGTATTAGTGTTTTATATTGTGTATTGTTGCCGGCATCTAATTGTGACTTGTAAGCCGCCCTGAGTTCCCCCACCCCCGGGGGGGGGGGGGGGTTGAGAAGGGCGGGTTAGAAATACAGTAAATAATAAATAAATAAATTAGTCATTAAACTAATAAATAAATAAATTAGGTCAGGAATGAGGGGGCAGATCTAATCTCAGTTGGGCGGGAGTTCCACAGCCGAGGGGCCACCACAGAAAAGGCCCTGTCTCTCGTCCCCGCCAGCTGCGATTCCAAATGAGGCAGGACCGAGAGCAGGGCCCCTCCAGAAGATCTTAAAGGCCTTGATGGTTCGTAGAGGAGAATATGTTTGGACAGGTAAACTGGGCCAGAACTGTAGAGGTTTTGTAGGTCAATACCAGCACTTTCAATTGTGCTCGGAAGCTAATTGGCAGCCAGTGGAGCTGGTGCAACAAGGGAGTTGTACGCTCCCTGTACCCCAATCCCGTTGGTAACCTGGCTGCCGAACGTTGGACTAACTGAAGCTTCCGGGCAATCTTCAGAGGTAACCCCACGTGGAGAGTGTTGTAGTAGTCTATACGGGATGTAACCAGAGCGTGAACCACTGTGGCCAAGTCTGACTTCCCAAGGTACGGGCGCAGCTGGCGCACAAGCTTTAACTGTGCGAATGCTCTCCCGGTCACTGCCGACACCTGGGGTTCCAGGCTCAGCAATGAGTCCAGGATCACTCCCAGGCTGCAAACCTGTGCCTTCAGGGGGAGTGTAACCTCGTCAAGCACGGGCTGTAACCCTATGCCCTGTTCGGCCTTTCGACTGACCAGGAGGACCTCTGTCTTGTCAGGATTCAGTTTCAATCTGTTCGCCCTCATCCAGTCTGTTACAGCAGCCAAGCACCGGCTCAGGACTTGAACAGCCTCCTTAGTAGCGGGTGGGAAGGAGTGACAGAGTTGGATATCATCTGTGTACAGGTGACACCGCACCCTGAAACTCCGGATGATCTCCCCCAACGGCTTCATGTAGATGTTAAATAACATAGGGGACAGTACTGAACATAATGCAAGAGGCGTTATTTTCTTCTGGTGTAACATCTCACGGCAAGAATCTAACAACTGAAAGAAAACTGGACTTCTTCACACTGCAATGAGTATTTGAAAGCATTGCACAGAGGTGCTGTAGATAGCTTTGAAACAGCCAAGCAAAAGTCTCTTTGTCTCCAGAGCCATTGCCTCTTCTTTACGTGACACTCCTTTGATGTTCTGGACCTCTTGTTCTCCCTCAGCAAAACATGAACCTCTTTCCAGGATAAAGCATGCAAATGAAAAGCATTCGTTGCAGAGAATCCTATTTGAATGTCTTTTTGTGAGCAGCGTGATTTGAATCTGCGCTTTCCCTCTGGCGTGCTGTGTAAACAGACCTTCGCTTTTACATGTCCAGTGGATGTGACGGTTTCTTGCATTGAGTGCACAGACCTGAGGAAATGTGCCCCTCTCCACATGCAAGGGCACCCTGGACGTTCCACGGATATATAAACCTCACTTGCCTAGTTTCCAACAGACCTCACAACCTCATGAGGACGCCTGCCATAGAAGTGGGTGAAACGTTAGTAGAGAATGCTTCTGGAAGATGGCCAGACAGCCCAGAAAACTCACTGCAAGCCTACAAGTGCCATTGCTCATCATGTTTTCCCCCATTACTTCTTCGAATGATGTGATTCTTATGACTGCCTTGTCACTAGGTGATGCTAGAGTCCTCTCTGCTTTGTGGCTGTGTTTATTCCTGACACAGGCAGTGCAATCTCCCTTGAGAAAACAGCCCATCCCTTCTCTGATATCCATTGTACAGAGAGAGAGAGAGAGAGAGCCAGGGAAAGCAGGCCTCTGTATGGCCATGGGATTGTTCTGAAGCTCTGGCCTGGGAAAAACCAGCTCCGAGACGGCGTGTCTCCAAAAGGGGCTTTTTGTGATTTATATTGATTGGACTGTTTTATTGTTTGCTGGTATTTATTTATTTATTTATGTATTTATTATTTCTATTTCTAGACCGCTCCTTCCCGCAGGCTCGGGGCGGTTTACAGCATCTAGCAATAACATAAAAACATCATAGATAACTACAGAAAAACATTTTACAGGGTTAAAATTTAGAGTATTACAAAGGGCCACACAAATTGAATGCCTGCCGAAAGAGGGTGGTTTCACAAGCCCTCCGGAAGGAGGACAGCTCTCTAATTGAACATCGGTAGGCAAGGCATTCCAGAGCGTCGGTGCTATGACAGAGAAAGCTCTCTGTCTAGTAGAGGACAGGTGGTATGTCCGAACGGTAGGAACTTCAAGGAGATTTTGCTCTTCTGATCGGAGTGATATCTGGGGAACATATGGGGAAAGGTGGGCCCTCAGGTACATACAAGGCCTTAAAGCAGGGGTGGGCAACTATTTTTTCCAAGGGGCCACATGAGAGCAAAAAAATATTATGCAGGGCCGCACCTAAAGGCGGAACTACATGCTAATCTACATAATTTATTTATTTCACTTACTATATTTACCATATATTACACATCATTAATATTAACATATTAATATATCAAGAAATATTCATATATTATTAGTATTATTATCATAATTATTATATTATAGTACAGGGGTGGGCAATAATATCCATGAAGCAATTAAATTTATATTATATCTCCCAGAACACAATTATATTAATGAAGCAATCAATTTAATATTATATCTCCCAAACAAAATCAAATTTAATATTATATCTCCCAGAACACAATAACATACCTCTTCTTTCCTCCTTTGGAAGAGGAGGTCTGGGCAGCAGCGCCTTCCTGGCGAAGCCAGGTAGCGTGGCAGCGCTGCTTACCGGGCGAAAAGGGAGGCCCGGGCAGGTAGAAAGCCATGCGTGGCTTTGTTTACGGCAAAAGCTAGCAAGGGAGGCGAACGCGGGGTCCCCTTCCTCTCACGCACGCTTGAAAACAAACTCCGAAGGACGCCCCGCCCCCTGAGCGTCTCCCGCGATGACGTCGCAGCCGGCATTGCCGAACACGCTCAGGGGGCGGCGCTTCCTCTGCAGTTTGTTTGGCAATGTGAACGAGAGGAAGGGGACCTCGCATTCGCCTCCTATGCTTGCTTTTTGCTTTGTATCTGGCGAAAAACAAGCATAGGAGGCGAACGCGGGTCCCCTTCCTCTCGTTCACGTTGCCAAACAAACTGCGTAGGAAGCGCCGCCCCCCTGAGCGTGTTCGCCGATGCTGGCTGCGACGTCATCGCGGGAGACGCTCAGGGGGCGGGGCGTCCTCCGGAGTTTGTTTTCAAGCGTGTGTGGGAGGAAGGGGACCCCGCGTTCGCCTCCCTTGCTTGCTTTTGCCGTAAACAAAGCCACGCATGGCTTTCTACCTGCCCGGGCCTCCCTTTTTCGCCCGGTAAGCAGCGCTGCCACTGGCTCCCTCTCTCCCCCGGTAAGCAGCGCTGCCCAAGGCCCCTCGGGCCGGATGGGAGCGCCCAAGGGGCCGCATCCGGCCCCCGGGCCGCCAAATGCCCATCCCTGCCTTAAAGGTTAAAACCAACACCTTGGATATAATCCGGTACTCCACTGGTAGCCAGTGCAGTTGCTACAAGATTGGAGTAATCCGACACCTCGCCGGCATTCCGGCAAGAAGTCGTGCAACTGCGTTCTGCACCAGCTTAAATTTTCAGATCATCGTCAAAGGAAGACCAATGTAAAGGGCGTTACAGTAGTCTAGTCTCGAGATGACCGTAGCCTGGATCACCGTGGCGAGGTGGTTCCTCGAGAGGTAAAGTGCCAGCTGCCTCGCCTGCCGAAGATGGAAAAATGCGGTCTTGCTGACAGCGGAGACCTGGGCCTCCATTGTCAGCAACGGGTCTAATTGGACTCCCAGGCTTTTTACCGAAGACGACGGGTATAATGCCTCGCTGTCCAGGGTAGGCAACCGGCACTCTCCCCCACCCGGGCGACCCAGCCATGTTGTTTTAAGCTGCCCTAGTCCCCTTGGGGAGATGGTGGCGAGGTATAAATAAAGTATTATTATTATTATTAGGTTGGTAATTGGTGGGAGTTTCACAGTTAAGAATATGAGCCAGGGAAGCAGAAATTAGTTTGGATGCGAGTTAGAGTTAGTGTTGGGTTTTAGATGTTTTAAATAAGTAATATTTAACTGTGTGGTGAAATTTTTCTGTCATACTTGTTCCTCTGAAAAGAGCCCCTACATCTAGGGAAGTCATGCTCCCCTTGTTCTATTCTGCCTTGGTCAGATCACACCTGGAATCACACTGTGTCCAATTCTGGGCACCACAATTAATGGGAGATGTCGACTCTCAGCTGGAATGTGTCCAGAGAAAGAGGGCGACTCAAATGATCAAGGGTCTGGAGAACAAACCCTATGAGGAGTGGCTTAAAACATCCGGGCATTCCCTGGGCATCGTCCTTGCAGACGGCCAATTCTCTCACACCGGAAGCAACTTGCAGTTTCTCAAGTCGCTCCTGACACGAAAAAAAACCATATGCAAATGTGAATCATAGAATCATAAAATTGAAAGAGACCTCATGGGTCATTGGCCTCATGTAAGCCCTCCCGAGTCCCCGTTGGGGAGATGGTGGCGGGGTATAAATAAAAATGATGATGATGATGATGATTATCGAGTCCAACCCCTGCCAAGAAGCAGGAAAATCACATTCAACTTTGAGTGAAGGACCAACTGTAATAAAGTCTCCCACAAGGACCATGGGAGTAGCTATAAGGTCATAAGCAGAAGTCCCCACAGATTTCCACCAATTTCTGATTGAGTTTGCTTCTTTGTCATATGTTTGTCTGTGCCGTTTCCAGACCGTGTTATGATGGCCTTCTGCTGCTCAGGGCCCTTTATTGAACCATTTTGTGCTGCCGTGGACCTTGTGTCTCCAAGTGTTGCCTTCCTTTTTTGCAGGCGCAGCTGCGGGCCTTCATCCCCGAGATGCTGAAGTACTCCACGGGCCGCGGGAAGCCCGGCTGGGGCAAGGAGAGTTGCAAGCCCATCTGGTGGCCGGAAGACATCCCCTGGGCCAACGTCCGCAGCGATGTCCGGACCGAGGAGCAGAAGCAGAGGGTGTGTGTTGAATGCCCTCTTGCGCCTGCAAAGGGCTCCTCCTTGGTATGGCAATGGCAGGGGCTGGGCTTATAGACCTCTTGCAATGGGACAGGGTGGGTGGCTTGGTTAAATGGGTGGCACAAATGGCAAGGAACAGGTAAGAGCACCGCGTCTGGTCGTCCTACTTTGGCAGCCATGAACAACCTGTCCTTTGCGGATTTTGGTACTTTTAAATCAGCTGCTATGTTTACAACTTGCCAAAGAACCCTTAAGTGTTTCCTTCAGCCATTTTGTGATTTTGACTGATGTGTTAATGTTTATGTTGTAATTGGGTTGCTTTTAATGCAGTTGTCTATTTACCAATATGCGTATGTATGTATGTATGTACAGCATTGAATGCTGCCTTTGTGAGACTACCCTGAGTCCCCTTTGGGGTGAAAAGGGCGGAATGCAAGTGTGGTAAATAAATCATAGAATCCTAGAGTTGGAAGAGACCTAGTGGGCCATCCAGTCCAACCCCATTCTGCCAAGAAGCAGGAAAATCACACTCAAAGCACCCCCGACAGATGGCCATCCAGTCCCTGCTTAAAAGCCTCCAAAGAAGGAGCCTCCACCACACTCTAGGGCAGAGAGTTCCACCGCTGAACAGCTCTTACAGTTAGGAAGCTCTTTGTCATGTTCAGGAAATGTCCTTTCCGGTAGTTTGAAGCCATTTCTCCCATTGTGTCCTAGTATCAAAGGCAGCAGTAAACAAGCTTGCTCCTTCCTCCCTATACATTTTAAGATAGCTCATAGTCCAATGAACTAGAAAGGCAACACTAAACAAAAAGGCAACAGTTGAAATTTGCATGTGTTTTTGAAGAGTCCATCGCTCAACCAATGTGTTGCATTTGGAAGCTTTTCTGTGCTTTGCTGCGTGCCCCTTTAAATGCACTTATGGCAGCCTTGTTCCTAGGACTTTTTTCCAATAATTTTTCCAAGAAATAGATTTGAATCTTGGTCTAACAGCCTTTTTCTCAAATCCAGTATATCACCGTGGTTTCAGTTGTTTGTTGTCATTATGTACATCCAAGTTTCCTCTGGCCCATGGCAACTCTATCCTAGGTTTGGAGGAGGAAGAAGAAGTAGAAGAGGTAGAGGAGGAGGAGGAAGATCTATTCAAGTTGCCTCTGACTCATGACAACTCTATCCTAGTTTCCAATAATTACAATAACAACAATAGCAATAATAATAATGTGTATTCAAGTTGCCACTGATGCATGGCAACTCTATCCTAGGTTCAAAGGAGGATGAAGTAGAAGTAGAAGAGGAGGAGGAGGAGGAAGATGTATTCAAGTTGCCTCTGACGCATGGCAACTCTATCCTAGGTTCCAATAATTACAATAACAACAATAGCAATAATAATAATATTGTGTATTCAAGTTGCCTCTGACTCATGCCAACTCTGTCCTAGGTTTCAATGACAACAACAACAATAATATTGTGTATTCAAGTTGCCTCTGACGCATGGCAACTCTATCCTAGGTTCCAGTAACAACAATAACAACAACAACAATATTGTGTATTCAAGTTGCCTCTGACTCATGGCAACTGTATCCTAGGTTCCAATAATAACAACAACAACAATGATATTGTGCACTTAAGTTTCCTCTGACTCATGGCAACCCTATGCTAGGTTTTAATAACAACAACAACGTGTATTCAAGTAGTCTCTGACTCATGGCAATTCTATCCTAGGTTCCAACAACAACAATATAGTTCATTCCAGTTGCCCCTGACTGATGGCAACTCTATCCTAGGTTCCAATAACAACAACAATGATATAGTTCATTCAAGTTGCCCCTGACTCATAGCAGCTCTATCCTAGGTTCCAGTAATAACAACAACAACAACAACAATGTTCATTCAAGTTGCCTCTAACTCATGGTAACTCTATTCCAGTTTCCAGTAACAACAACAAGCATTCAAGTTGCCTCTGACTGATGGCAACTTTATCCTAGGTTCCAATAATAATAATAGCAACAATAACAACAACAACAATGTATTTGAAATGGCTTTTTCACTAACCTTGAATATTTTTGCCTTGCTGTTGCTTTTTGCTGCTGTTTCTCTTGTCAGTTTTGACCTGATTGAGCTCCCGGCATCTATCTTAACCCCCTTTTCTCCCCTCTTTCCCCTTTGTCCCTCCCACAGGTCTCTTGGACTCAGGCCTTGCGGACGATCGTGAAGAACTGCTATAAGCAGCATGGCCGCGAGGACTTGCTCTATGCTTTCGAGGACCAGCAGACCCAGCCCACGGCAGCGACCCACAGCATCGCGCATCTGGTGCCTTCGCAGACTGTGGTCCAGACCTTCAGCAACCCAGACGGCACCGTCTCTCTCATCCAGGTGAGGGACCAGGGCAGTTAGTTCATGGCTCCTGTAGTCTCTGTTGGGCAGAGAAGAGCAGCTTGTTTTGATCCAGAGCCAGGCATGGGCAAACTTTGGCCCTCCCTCCAGATGTTTTGGACTTCAATTGCCACAATTCCTAACAGCCTACCGGCTGTTCTTTCCCATCATTAGTTCACCCAGCAACAGCCAATCCAGGTACGTTGAAAATGGCCACTTCACTTAGCAGCAGCCTTTGTGATGCTAACAGACAGATAAACAGGCAGGCTTTGACTTTTCAAAAATATATAGATTTGTTTCATTTGTATGCCAGCTTTCTTTGAAAGCGAGACTTAAGGTGCAGACCCCTCCTTTTAGACCTTTCTGCGTGTTGTTGTTTTGCAACCTGGAATCGAAATGCACTTAAACTGCATGGTATGCACAGCACTGCCAAACTGCAAAATATATTTAGTTTTAACAAAAATGGGCACTGTTGTTTGCACACTGTGCCACAATAAATTTAAATGGTACCTTCACAGTGTTGAGTATCTTGTGTACATCAAGTGGGAATGATACCAAGTCAATCCATTTCACTTCTAGGCTGTGAACATGGAAAAACTTTACTGGCCAAAGGTCTTTATTTTTATCTCATCCTTAGTTTTTATCATTGTATCTCGCACATGTGGCCCGCTCATTGTGGTTGTGTTTGATTTTCTATTGTATTACTTTGCACTGTTTATTATATTTCACACTTGATTTATTTTATTTTATTGTGATGTTGCTATATGTTTTTTTATGTTACTGTATTGTAATGCACTTCTGGGCTTGGCCTCATGTAAGCCGCCCCGAGTCCCCTTTGGGGAGATGGTGGCGGGGTATAAATAAAGTTTATTATTTGATCCCAGGATGCACACCATGTGCGCTCCCAGGTTAAGGAACAGGTGATCAATGGAGATTAAGGGGTTTTGGAGGTTGTGCTTATCAGCGTTACACTGAATCCTGCTTTTTGGTGATACTTTGCAGGTTGGCACAGGAGCAACGGTGGCCACTTTGGCCGACGCTTCGGAGTTGCCCA
Organism: Anolis apletophallus; assembly: GCA_030556195.1. Classification (NCBI taxonomy): domain Eukaryota; kingdom Metazoa; phylum Chordata; class Lepidosauria; order Squamata; family Anolidae; genus Anolis; species Anolis apletophallus. The sequence goes on along the minus strand of JARBWK010000009.1, from coordinate 136,157,345 downwards.
CCACAGTCACAGTCGCACAGGTCAACTACTCTGCTGTCACTGACGGAGAGGTAAGGGATGCCGTCGCTTGGCAACAGTCAGCTGGCTCTTTTTACTTCCTCCCTAGAGTTAGAGACGAGAGGAGGCCCGGCACGAAAAGCATTCTGGGGAGGTCCATCCTTTTAAAAACGATCAAGAAGTTCTCATAACCTTCTGGGGAGGATTATGACTCATGGAATCATTCCGTACCTGAGAACTTTCTACAAACACAAAAGCATTTTCCATAACCCAGCTTACATATGCAGCATTGATGTACACAGAAGACTAAATCTTTTTCCACGTTCTAATAATAATAATAATAATGATAATGATAATACTTTTATTTCTTACCCGCCTCCTCGTGGCTCAAGGTGGGTCGCAGCGCAGCCAAAACACACAAACATTGCAAAAATTCTATAAACACACATATTAAAAAATAGATAATAAAACATATATCTACAAAATACATATTCGATACATTGGGAAAAGATTAAAACACAGGACACAATTAAAATTTTAAATTAAGGCTTAAAACTCATGCGCTCGCGCTCTGGACAAAAGCATTTTTATAGGACTGCCATCCAGGTTGGAACTGCATTATATAGTCAGTGTAGACTCATATAATACAGTTCACTTCAATTCAAACTGCATTATATGAGTCTTGGTTTTAACCTACAAAACCCTATACGGTTCCGGCCCAGTTTACTTGTCCGAACGACTTCTCCCCTATGAACCATCAAGGACATTAAGATCCTCCGGAGAGGCCCTGCTCTCAATCCCGCCATCTTCGCAAGCGCGTCTGGTGTGGACGAGAGACAGGGCCTTCTCTGTTGTGGCCCCTCGGCTGTGGAACTCCCTCCCAAGCGATGTTAGATCTGCCCCCTCCTTGATGTCCTTCAGGAGGCGGGTGAAGACTTGGATGTGGAACGAGGCCTTCCAAGAATAAACTGAGATTGATTTCAATCTGAAATGGGTGACCACTTTTATAGACCGAGTTGAATGTGGTTTTAATGGCGATGTGATTTTTTATGTATTTCTGTTTTTATGTATTTTAATATGCTGTTTTAAGACGTTTTACATTTGTATGGCATTGAATTTTGCTGTAAGCCGGTCTGAGTCCCTCCACGGAGGTGAGAAGGTTGGAGTACAAAATTTTTAAATAAATCAATCACCCCATTGCTGTTCCTTCCACGAGGCGAAATTACAAGTCAGGGAGCGGAGAAACTCAAGCTAGGGAAGCAGATAACATTCCTTGAAGCTAAGTGCTTTGGGGTGTGTGTGTGTGTGTTGAAGACCTTGGGCATTCCTCCGACTCAGTTGCCAGCTCTGCTGTAGAGAGTTCTTTCCCTTGACCTCCCTTTGGAGCCGTGCCCACCCTCTCTGAGCCTCTGCGACAGAATACAACGCCCAGCCCCGCTCTGCTTCCTTCGGAAAGGGATAGTATTCTGGGGCAATAGGTGGCAGCACAAAACAGCCTTGTTCCCACCGGAGCCGGCATTTCCATCTGAAAAAACCAGCCCCAAACAGGTTGTTTTGTTTGAGTTTCTGGCCTTGCAAAAAAAATAAAAATCTGTGAGCCCTGGAAGACAAGCCCTCATTGTCTGAGCAGAAGCAGGTGCCCTTCCCCCTGGCCTGGCTTCCCTATTTATGTCTGGGCATTGGACACACGAAGCGGTTGCCTCGTCAGACATTCACCCCTTTTGCAAAGGACCCGTTGCTCTTTTCCTAGCAGCACTTCTCCAAGATGCGTATCTATCTGTGCCACTGATGACAGAGCCACTTTGAGTCTCCTTTGGGAGGTATAAAGAAATGTAATAATAATTTATTTACTTTATTTATTTATTTCTGGTATTTCTACCCCATCTCTTCTCTACCACCGAGGGGGGTCTCAGGACGGCTTACATATAGTAACGATACGATGCCGCTACATAACAAATTACAATAGTAAAATCACAAATAAATACATACAGCAAATCATTAAAAACAGTCAATACAGCATTAATGAAAACCATAAAACAGTATCGCAATATCATCAGCCGTAATGTCATTCCAATCGATATCCAGCTAAAGTGCCACTTACGTCTGTTCTCCGAAGCCTGGTCCCAAAACCACGATTTTAATTTCTTCCTAAAGGCCAGGAGGGATGGGGTCAATCTTATCTCACTTGGGAGTGCTTTCCATAGGCAGGGGGCTACGGCCGAGAAGGCCCTGTCCCTTGTCCCTGACAGAGGCATTTGCGATGTTGGCGGAAGCGGGAGTAGGGCCTCCCCGGATGATCTTAGTTTTCGAGGTGGGACATAGAGGCAGTTACGTTCAGACACATAATCTGGTCCAGAACCGTATAGAGCTTTATAGGTCAAAACCAGCACTTTGAATTGAACTCGGCGATGGACCGACAGCCAGTGGAACTGACATAACAGGGGGGTGGTATGTTCCCTGTATGTCGCTCCAGTTCGTAATCTGGCTGCTGCCCGTTGGACCTATTGGAGTTTCCAAGCCGTCTTCAAAGGCAGCCCCATGTAGAGAGCGTTGTAGCAATCTATTCAAGATGTGACCAGAGCGTGGACGACCGTAGCCAGATCAGACTTCCCAATGTACGGGCACAGCTGACACACAAGTCTCAACTGTGCAAAAGCTCCCCTGGCCACCGCCGAAACCTGGGGTTCCAGGCTCATCGATGAATCCAGGATCACTCCCAAGCTGCAAGCCTGCGCCTTCAGGGGGAGTGTAGCCCTGTTCAACACAGGCTGTAACCCTATGCGCTGTTCGGCCTTTCAACTGACCAGGAGGACCCCTGTCTTGTCTGGATTCAGTTTCAGTTTGCTAGCCCTCATCCAGTCCGACACAGCGGCCAAGCACCGGTTCAAGGTCTGGACAGCCTCCTTGGTGACAGGTGGAAAGGAGTAACAGATCTGGACGTCATCTGCGTACAGATAACACCTTACTGTGAAACTCCGGATGGTCTCCCCCAGCGGCTTCATGTAGATGTTAAACAACATCGGGGACAGAACTGAACCCTGTGGGACTCCACAAGACAACGGTTGTGGGGTCGAACAGGTGTCACCCAGTGACACCCTCAGACCGACCCTCCAGGAAGGACTGGAGCCACTGCAGAGCAGTACCCCCAAGTCCCATTTCTGCGAAGTGTCCCAGAAGGATACCGTGGTGAACGGTATCGAAGGACGCTGAGAGGTCCAGCAGAACCAACAGGGACACACTCCCCCTGTCTAGCTCCCGGCGGAGATCATCAACTAAGGCGACCAAGGCTGTTTCAGTTCTATGTCCCGGCCTAAAGCCAGACTGCGCCGGATCTAGATAATCAGTGTCTACCAGAAACCCCTGGCTGGAATCCACACGTTCCATGACTTTGCCCAAATAGGGGAGATTGAAAACCAGACGATAGTTGACCAATTGAGTAGGGTCCAGTGATGGTTTTTTCAACCGGTTTTATTAAAGTCTGTTTTAGGCTGGCTGGAATCTCGCCCTCCTGTAAAGAGACATTAACCGCCACCTTCACCCACTCTGCCAAACCCCATCTGGCTTCCTTTATTTATTTATTTATTATTTATTATTGAGGCTTCTATGCCGCCGACTCCCGGGGGCTCGCGGCGGCTCACAAGAGCCAGGGGCATAAAAACAAAGATTAAAAACATAAAACAATTGAACAATTAGAGCAATAGCAGAACAGGCAATAAAACAAATGGAGCAGCAACAGGAGCCACAACACAGTACCCAGAGCACGCGGGCCTACTCCGAAGGCCTGCCTATACAGATGGGTTTTGCAGGCCCGCCTGAATGGGAGTAAATCCCTCAGGGCTCTGGTTTCGGCGGGAGGGCGTTCCACAGCGTGGGGGCTATGACGGAGAACGCCCACCGGCGGGTAGATGTCAGGTGTGCCGACTTTGCTGATGGTATTTCCAGGAAGTTGGCATCCTCAGACCGTAGTGATCTCGATGGGCAATAGGGAGTGAGGCGGTCCCTCAGATACGCTGGCCCCAGGCCGTACAGAGCCTTGAAGGTAAGAACCAACACTTTGAAGGCGATCCGGTGCTCAATAGGCAGCCAGTGCAGATCCTGCAAGACGGGTGTTATACGGCAACCTGCTGGCGTGCCAGACAGGAGCCGGGCGGCAGTGTTCTGCACCAGCTTGAGCTTCCGGATCGACGACAGAGGAAGGCCAACGTAGAGCGCGTTACAGTAATCTAGCCTTGAGATGACCGTGGCTTGGATCACCGTGGCCAGGTCGTTCCGGGAGAGGTAGGGGGCCAGCCTCCTTGCCAGGATCGGCAGGGGTCTAGGGTGCATGTGGTGTAGGCCTCACCTTTCCAAGGATCTTGTCCACTTCCTCGAGCTGAACCATTTGAAATGGATCCATTAAAATCGGACAAGCAGATGCTCGTGTTACAGCCTCAGAGACTCCAAGCTCTCCATCCTCACTTTCTTAAGCTGCTCCTCATAGGGCTTGGCTTCCAACCCTTTCACTAATATCTTGATTTTCAGTATCTTTGAATCACTTTGCCCAGAGCTAGTAACAGGGTTGTTACCCAAGGTGAGAAAGTCTGGCCAATGCAGAATAGAATGGGATTTCCCTCCATCTAGACACTAGGTTCTTAATGAAGTATAATCCTATACTCTGGAAAGGAGCAACCCAGTGCCACCTCACTAGAAGGGATCTTCGCTTCCCAGGTATGAAATTGGATTTGGGCCCAAAACCTTAGTCTGGAGCATCCATCTGTTGCCTAAATGCCCTCTTAACAAAAAAAGAGAGAAAGAGATGCCAAGGAGTTAAGCTGACATTTTTTTTGTACACAAAGCATACACTGTTCTCTCTAAGATAACAGATACTCAGCCTGGGAAACACGATTTGGGTTCGATGGGTGTCTGAAAGGTGTGATTCCTAATGCTTGAAAATACCGTATATACTTGAGCGTAAGCCGGGTTTTACAGGCCCTTTTTTAATCTGAAAAAGACCCCTTCAGCTTATACTCGAGGCAAAGTTATTTTTAAGTTCACTCTGTTATTATTGTTATTACATTTGTTATTTTACTCTATTTATTGTTATATTACATTTACATTATGTTACTCTATTATTATTACATTTATTACTTTACTCTATTATTACATTTATTATTTTACTTAATTATTATCATTACACTTATTATTTTAATCTATTTATTATTATGATTCTATTTATTATTTTACTCTCTATTATTATATTATATTTACATTATTTTACTCTATTATTGTTGTTTTTATTACATTTATTATTTTAATCTATTTATTATTATGATTCCATTTATTATTTTACTCTCTATTATTATATTACATTTACATTATTTTACTCTATTGTTGTTTTTATTACATTTATTATTTTACTCTATTATTGTTATTATTATGTTTATTACTCTATTATTATTACATTTATTATGTTATTCTATTTATTATAATAATTCCATTTATTATTTTACTTTATTATTACTGTTACTATTACATTTCCATTATTTTACTCTGTTATTACCATTATTATAGTTATCAAATTTATTTTACTCTATTATTATTGGAAGGATACATAAGCACATATACATTGAAGGAGGTTATAATAATGGTTTAGTCAGAGTTGGACAGTCTTATCTTAAATTACAGCTTAATGTAAATATTCAAAAATATTTAGCCTACTGGTGCTTCAATTAATGTAATTTTATTGGTATCTATTTTTATTTTGAAACTGACCAGAAGCTGTTGCATTTCCAACCCTTGGCTTATATTTGAGTCAATATGTTTTCCCAGTTTTTTGTGGTAAAATTACGTACCTCAGCTTACATTCGGGTCGGCTTATACTCGAGTATATACGTAAATCCCATTCGAAGGGAAGACATGTGTAACTGTTCGGGCTTTTTAAAAGCTGTGTCAAGCTAAAGCTGGGTGATGGCCACACACAAAGGATGGTTTCTTTGCTCAGCCGCATAGATAGGCGCACGTCTCATGTTACGTTGCAGAGCCGCCTCCCCCAGCTTTGCAGTCTGCTGCAGATGGTTGCGTCTTGAGCACTTCTATAATCCCCAGCAAACGTGGCGGGCGGGATAATGTCAGTTGTAGTCCATGCAGTCCATTATCTACCTGTTTTAGAGGTTAAGTCAGGCATGGACAAACTTTGGTCCTCCTTCCAGGTGTTTTGGAGTCACACTCCCACCATTCCTAACAGCCAGAGGGAGGGCTGAAGTTTGCCCATGCCTGCAGTAGGCCCTCCACTTTATTTATTTATTTATTTCTTGGGACTTCTACACCGCCGACTCCCAGGGGCTCGCGGCGGCTCACAAGAACCAATGGCACAGCGCCAGAGGGTTAAAAACAGAACACTTAAAAACATCATTAAAACATGCAACAACAATAATTGTTGCATGCAACAATAACTTTTATGGAAGGGTTAGGCAGTCTTATAGTCTTACTTCTAGTGCAGTGTTTTTCAACCTTTTTTGAGCCACGGCAGATTTTTTACACTTACAAAATCCTGGGGCACACCACCAACCAAAATAACACTCTAACACAGTAATACATATAGTTAATATGTTTTTAAATGTATTTATACACTCACTTAGTGTGAAACCTGGGCCTGTTTCAATGAACACAAAATATATAGTTATATAGTATATTATTATATTGCATTACATTACAACATTATCAATATTATATGTATACACAATATACATATATTACTATAATATCAAATACAACATACTATGTCATTGTCACAGTACAAGAATTACATACCACACCAAAACACCTGGAGGAAGGCCCAAGTTTGACCATATTTAGTCTAAACCTTCTTCCAAGCCCTTAATAAAGATGCTGCCTGCCTTAATGTATAGCCAGAGTCTCCATGCCCATCTGTCGGGAGGGCTTGGGGGGTGCCTTCCTGTTTGGCTGAAGGGGGTCAGGATGGATGGCCTTTGGGGGACCCATATTTCTCCCACGAGTTCCCTCCCCTCCTTTCCCCCATTAGCTGGCTGACTCCCTGCCTGCCTACCTGCCCCTCTGGCTGCTTGCCTGCCTTCAGCGCTCGGGCTCTGCTGCTCTCTGACTTGCATAGCACCAACAGGGCTGGGCTGGACTGAACCAGAAGTGCTCCCCGCCGGAGCGAAATGGAAGGGAACGGGCCCAAACAGGTTCGCCCTACTGCGCGGCCCTCCCGGAAACAGGGACTCGCGCACTGAGGTTCCGGAGACCGAGTAGCAAACGTTATACATGACATCAGATAGATAAGAATCTAATTTCCCACGGCACACCTGATGATCTCTCATGGCACACTGGTTGGGAAACACTGTTCTAGTGGATGTTGACCATAGTATTAATAACACTATGAAACACGTTTTGTTCCTGGGTTTCAAATGTCATTTCCTAATTGCTTCTATCATAAAAACATGGGGTAAAGTTTATTAAACTGCAAAAGCTTTGTTTTTGCGGGAAGGTCCTGCAGCAGCACCTTTTATTATTTATTTATTTTATTTATTAATTATTCGGGCTTCTATGCCGCCGACTCCCTGAGGCCCGCGGCGGCTTACAGGAGCCGAAGGCACAATAAAACACAATAATATCTCTGGTTGTGAGTTTTTTGGGCTGTATGGCCCTGTTTGAAAAACTCACACCATACAGCCCGGAAAACTCACACTGACCCAGCGATTCCAGCCATGAAAGCCTTTGACAACACTATGAATATCTCATCATAGAGTCTCAACCCATTCAACCAAGTTGGTGGCAGCCTTAAAAACAATGTTTCTGGGGTAGAACAACTATTTTCAAAGTAAGGACTGCACAATGAAACAGGAAATAGCACTTTCAAACCAGGAATAAGATGTATTTTCCAAATTTTGTTACATAGTTTAATAATAATAATAATAATGCATTCATTTATTTCCTCTCTTTCCTCATTGCTCAAATTTTGGGTGCAACATGAAAGAACATTATTAAAATAGATACAACATATATACGCATGTAAAAAAAATTAAAATTACTAATAAAATGCAGGTTAAGATTCACACATTGAAAATTGGCTGGATAGGTCCATAGCATTTGGGTAAAAGGACCCAGTGGAGACATGAGCAAACTTTTACCCTCCTCTAGGTTTGGACTTCAGCTCCCACAATTCCTAACAGCCTACTGGAGGAGGGCCAATGTTTGCTCATACCTGACCTATAGATTCCTAGAAAACATACTAAACAAATCCATGAGTAATTGAAATCTGTAAAACCTGAACCTGCAAACCTGTTCATTTGAAATCTGCTTTAGTGCTTCTGTGCGGCTGCAGTAGAAACCAGAGCAATTACTGGTCAGTCCTAAGATGGTGGCTGCCCAGGAAACATGCCACCTGGACAAGTTCTTGTGGCATCATCATCATCAGTGCATTTACTCTGGCAGAATTTATTATTATTATTGTTATTATTAATTTGAAGGACTAGAGGTTCATTTACCATGCAGAATTTGTTGTTGTTCAGACTGGGGTGCATTTACCCTGCAAAATCTATTATTGTTGTTGTTCAGACTAGAGGGGTATTTACCTTGCAGAAACGGTTGTTGTTGTTGTTCAGACTAGGGGTGCATTTACCCTGCAGAATCTATTATTGTTGTTGTTCAGACTAGAGGGGTATTTACCTTGCAGAAACTGTTGTTGTTGTTCAGACTAGGGGTGCATTTACCCTGCAGAATCTATTGTTGTTGTTGTTGTTTGGACTAAGTATGCATTTCCTCTGCAGAAACTGTTGTTATTGTTGCTGTTGTTGTTCGGACTAGGAGTTTATTTACTCTGCAGAAACTTATTATTGGTAGTAGTATTAGGGGTGCATTTACCTTGCAGAATCTATTGTTGTTGTTGTTCAGACTAGAGGGGTATTTACCCTGTAGAAACTGTTGTTGTTGTTGTTCAGACTAGGGGTGCATTTTCCCTGCAGAATCTATTATTGTTGTTGTTCAGACTAGAGGGGTATTTACCTTGCAGAAACTGTTGTTGTTGTTCAGACTAGGGGTGCATTTTCCATGCAGAATCTATTGTTGTTGTTTGGACTAAGGATGCATTTACCCTGCAGAAACTGTTGTTATTGTTGTTGTTCGGACTAGGAGTTTATTTACTCTGCAGAAACTTATTATTAGTAGTAGTATTAGGGGTGCATTCATCCTGCAGAATCAGCTGTTGTTGTTGTTGATGTTGTTGTTAGGACTAGAGGTGCATTTACCCTGCAAAATCAATTACTATTATTATTCTATTTATTCGTAAGGTCTAGGGGTGCATTTCCCCTGCAATATCGATGATGATAGTGATGATGATTCTTAAGGGAAGGTTCAATAATCATTTGCCATTATTGCTTTTTGTGTGACTGCCGTATTGTTGAGTATTTTGTATCGCTTTTCTATATTTGTTTAATTTATTGCTGTATTTTTGTGGCATTGAGTGTTTGCCTTTTATGCCGTGAGCTACCCCGAGTCCCCTTGGGATAGAAATAAAGTTTTACTTACTTACTTACTAATTGCAAACCCTTGTCTTCTCCTTCCCAGGTGGAACAGAACTGGGCGACACTGCAAGGAGGGGAAATGACCATCCAGACGACCCAGGCCTCTGAAGCCACGCAGGCAGTGGCCTCCCTGGCAGAGGCGGCTGTGGCGGCATCCCAGGAAATGCAGCAAGGGGCGACGGTCACAATGGCGCTCAACAGGTATGGAGCGAAAACAGAGCTTGAAGGGGAGGGAGGGCCTTCTTTGTACCAACTCATTTCTGGACTATTTCTATGCTTCTTGGCTCTGCTGTGGTGAGCAATTCCTTGCTATTGAGAGTTATGGACCGCCCTTGTCATGCGCTGGGCAAGAGGCACATGACTACTTCAGAAATGAGGAAACCGGGAGTAGAACAATAGAATCATAGAGTTTGAAAGACACCCCAAGGGCCATCCAGCCCCCTTCCGCCAGTCAAAACCCTCCCAACAGATGGTCATCTAGTTTCTACTTAAAACCCTCCAGAGAAAGAGATGACACTAGACCTGCAGGCAGCATATTCTGCTGCCAAACAGCTCCGACCATCAGGACATTCTTCCTAATGTGTTGTCAAAGGCTTTCATTGCTGGAATTACAGGCTTACTGTGTGTTTTTCGGGCTGTATGATCATAGTTCAGCAGCATTCTCTCCTGACGTTTCCCCTGCATCTATGGCTAATGGCATCTTCATAGGTTCTGTTGGCAGTGGAACAAGTGGAGTGTATATATATATACCCATGGAATCATGCCCAGGATTGGAGAAAGAACACATTCAAAGTTAAAAACCAAAAAATGTGTAGAGTAAAGAGTTGTGCCTAGAAATCTCTAGGTCTTCCAGCTTGACCCTATGGTCATCTTCCAACTAAAGTTAAGCCACAGATTCACAGTGAAGGACATTTATTTGTTTATTTGCTAACTATACTTATAACCCGCCCTTCTCACCCCAAAGGGGATTCAGGGCAGCTTACAAACTATGGCAAAAATTCAGTGCTGCACCATGCACATAACAATAAACATACCATATAAAATTACATAACAGTAAAACATATATAAACAGTTAAAACATATAAAACAGTAATACAGATTCAAAACATACAAAGAGCCGAGTCATAATTTCCAGACTTCTTAGTTTTCCCATAGTTGTTATTCAGAAGTCTACATTGGAATGATCTAGTAGCTCAAGCCTTCCCTCCCTAGCAAGCAGTCACCCCATCTCCTCCCTGCTTGACACAACCAAAATCCCTGATAGAACATGATCTCATGGGTTGTTGTCATGAGTTAAGGTAATATAAAGTGCTATTCTGCTAGGATATAAGGTTAAAGGTACAAGGTGCCAAGATAAATGAGACTCGGTGGTGGCCAGGAGAGCCTTTGCACACATAAAGCTTGTGCGCCAGCTGTGCCTGTACCTTGAGAAGTCGGACTTGGCCACAGTAGTCCACACTCTGGTTACATCCCGTACTACTTTTACTTTATTTATTTATATTCCACTCTTCTCACCCCGAAGGGGACTCAGAGCGGATTACAGGTACACATACCGTATTTTTTGCACCATAAGACACAGTTTTTTTCCTCCCAAAGTGGGATGAAAAATCAGCTGCGTCTTATGGAGCGAAGATGCAGGCCGGGGGAGGCGGAGGCGCTGGAGCTGGAGCAGAGGGAGGACGGCGATATACTTACCCTGTCGCTGCCTCTCCTCTTCTCTGGTCCGTTGCGGCGGCGGAGGGACGCTGGTTCACTCCCCTCTGGCTCCTTTTCCTTCCCCCCCACCTTTCCTTCGCTTGAGGGAAGGAAAAGGAGCCAGGGGAGGAGTCAGCCAGTGTCGCGTCAGAGCTGACGCGACCCTGGTTCACTCCCCTTTGGCTCCTTTTCCTCCCCCCTCCACCTTTTCTTCCCTCGAGGAAAGGTGGGAGGGAAAGAAAAGGAGCCAGGGGAGGAGTCAGCCAGCGCCGCGTCAGAGCTGACGCGACCCTGGTTCACTCCCCCTTGGGCTCCATTTCTTTCCCTCCCCCCACTTCTTCCCTCGAGGAAAGGGGGGAGGGAAAGAAAAGGAGCCAGGGAGGAGTCAGCCAGACGCACCTGCTGATAAGATTTACCTAGATTTTAGAGGGAGCGAAAATATTTTTTTTTCTATTTTCCTCCTCTAAAATCTAGGTGCGTCTTATCAGCAGGTGCGTCTTATGGAGCGAAAAATACGGGTACTTAGCAGACAATCCCTGCCGTTTCCACATACACACATATAGACGAACAGAGGCAAACTCTGGCCACCAGGGGGAGCTGGCGCACTCCTCATCTCTCAGCGTTCCCAGCTTCCCTTGTTGTTCTTTCCGCATTCCTCAGCGTTCCTGGAGTTCTTTAATGGCCTCATAATTCAGTCAAAATTTGCTGTTTAGACTACTGCAACGCTCTCTACGTGGGGTTGCCTCTGAAGACTGCCCGAAAGCTGCAGTTCGTCCAATGCTTGGCATCCAGGTTACTGATGGGAGCGGGGTACAGGGAGCGCACAACTCCTTTGTCGTGCCAGCTCCACTAGCTGCCAATTAGCTTCCGAACACAATTCAAAGTGCTAGTGTTAACCTACAAAACCATATACGCTTCCAGCCCAGTTTACCTGTCTGTACGTATTATCCCCTATGAACCATCAAGGCTGTTAAGATCTTCTAAAGGGGCCCTGCTCTCGGTCCCGCCACATTCACAATCGTGTCTGGCGGGAACGAGAGACAGGGCCTTTTCTGTGGTGGCCCCTCAGCTATGGAACTCTCTCCCAATCGAGATCAGATCTGCCCCGTCTCTCCTGCCTTTCAGAAAGTTAGTAAAATTCTGGCTATGGAACAAAGCATTTCCAGAATAATGGCTGAGACCGGCAATAGACTAAAGGTATTGACCACATATGCGGACTGAACTGGACATAATTTTATCTTAGCGACTTGTCTTATATGTACTTTTACTCTATATGTATTTTAATCTTGTTGTATGATGTTTTTAGACTATTTTATTGGCATTGAATCCTTGCTGTCAGCCTCTATGGAGGTCGAGAAGATTGGGATACAAAAGTTTTAAAATAAATAAATAATACATTTGATGGTGCTTTTTTTTCTTGCATGGCAGAAAGGGGTTGGACTGGATGGCCTCTGGGAGGGCCTCTCTTCTAGTATTCTAAGGACAGGGGGAAAGGCCCTAAAATGCTACACAATGACACTAGTGTCCCTTGCCTCTCCCTGTCCTAAAGGCAGGGAAGCAAGATGGCTGGGGCTGGAACACAGCAAAGTGTTCCCTATGGAAAGAGCATCGCATAAATAACAGGCATGGGAAAACCTGGGCCCTCCAAGTGTTTTGGACGTTGACTCCCACCATTCCTAACAGCCTCAGACCCCTTCCTTTCCCCCCTCAGCCGCAAGCTGGCTGGGGGGAAAGGAAGGGTCTGAGGCTGTTAGGAATGGTGGGAGTCAAAGTCCAAAACACTTGGAGGGCCCAAGCTTTCCCATGCCTAACTCAGGACAAGCAGTTGCACATCTGCTCTGCAAAAATCCCTGGGTGCCACCATTGTGTGGCTCAGATTCCTATACTCTAAACAAAATATGCCACTAAAGCAACCGTATCATACACAATGCTATACCTTACACATTCAAAGGGCAGAACTGAGGGAGAAGTCAATCAAACAGCATCATGTAGTAAAAATCTCTTTAGTATAGTAAATTTCCAATGTGCTCAATAGCTTTACAATATCACTGTGGTGCAATGTCATGCAATTTACACACAATATAACAAGTAACATAAACAGATGCAGCCCTTACAATCTACTGGGCCGAGCAACGCTCACACTCAGTCAGAGTCACCCTGTAATCAGTTGGGTTTGTCAACTCACATACTGCAGCCCGAGTCACTGGGGAGCCTTGAAGCATGGGAGAGCTGGCCTACTGCCAAGTGGGCAGGCGCCTACGGCGGGGGAGGTAAGCTGGCGCCAAGGTGGCCGTTTAGCGTGAACCGCTTCCTCAGGGCGCTTGGGACTTCTAGCCGCTCCTCCCCGGTATGGTAGTAAATCAATGTTTGACTCAGGGGTGAAACAGGAGATTTCGCATTTTCTGCGATGTAATACCTATCGGTCTCAAGAGTGATCTCCTGGGCTGGAATCTGTTTCACCCCTGAGTCAAACATTGATTTACTACCATACCGGGGAGGAGCGGCTAGAAGTCCCAAGCGCCCTGAGGAAGCGGTTCACGCGAAACGGCCACCTTGGCGTCAGCTTACCTCCCGCCATAGGCGCCTGCCCACTTGGCAGTTTGCCAGCTCTCCCATGCTTCAAGGCTCCCCCAGTGACTCGGGCTGCAGTATGTGAGTTGACAAACTCCAACTGATTACAGGGTGACTCTGACTGAGTGTGAGCGTTGCTCCGGCCCAGTAGATTGTAAGGGCTGCATCTGTTTATGTTACTTGTTATATTGTGTGTAAATTGCATGACATTGCACCACAGTGATATTGTAAAGCTATTGAGCACATTGGAAATTTACTATACTAAAGAGATTTTTACTACATGATGCTGTTTGATTGACTTCTCCCTCAGTTCTGCCCTTTGAATGTGTAAGGTATAGCATTGTGTATGATACGGTGGCTCAGATTCCTACCTGTGGGGCAATGCCCTCCTTTTGCCAGATGCGTGCTCTGGTCGCGGATTATGATATGACTGCTTCCACCCCTCCCTTTGCACAACAATATCAAGTAGCAATATTCTCTTGCTCTCCTGTGAAACTGACCCTCTGGATCCGCTCTTAAGCTGAAGCCGCCGTGGAGCGACTCTGCTTTGCAGATTGGGGGAGGAAAAGGGAGCGCTGTTCCTAGGCTCGTTCTGATGCTTACGGATTAATGGGGTCCCCGGGGGTGTGGTTAACAAGGCTTTGAGCACCTGGACCCCCCCCCCTTGGGGGAGCAGAAAGAGAGAAAGAGAGAGAGGCTACCTGTGGACAGGTGCAATGAAGCTGAGAAGGGAGTGTATCTGCAGAGGCTCTTCTTTCCAGGCATTGTGCAGCAGACTGTCTTTGCAGACATAAATATCACTGTAATCCATCATTAAAATAAGAAGGAAAGAAACGTTGCTCGGGAGAAGAACAACTATTGTTGCTGTCGTTTTGAGTGAATCTTCTCCTTACTGGCAGATATCCACTAGTATTCATGCAAGAAAAAACAGGCTTCTTAGTTGTTAGACTGATATGCCTCAGAGCTTTTAGGAACAAATATAGATAGTAGATCTTCAGATTTGTTATTTCAGTCCCCGTCCCCGTCCCCCAAATATCCAAAATGTAAAGGTTTTCCCTGACTAAGTCTAGTCGTGTCCAACTCTGGTGGTTGGAGCTGGCATTTTCTGTAGACGCCTCCAAGGTCATGTGGCCAGCATGACTGCATGGAGCACTGGTACCTTTCCACAGATGCAGTACCTGCTGATCTACTCACATTTGCATGTTTTCGAACTGCTAGGTCAGCAGAAGCTGGGCCTAACAGCGGGAGCTCACTCACTCCCTGGATTCGAACTACCAATCTTTTGGTCAGCAGTTCAGTGCTTTAACTCACTGTGTCACCAAGGGGCCCTTAAAAAAACACCGGTCTCTTCTCTGTTGCATACAGAATAACACTCTCTTCGGTTCAATACATTATTGAACATTGACTCAATACAGACTGATTACACACTGCAGCATACGGACACTACTAACTTCTATACTGTACTGCTTCTGAATGCAAATACTGACTTTTAAAATGGAGTCTCAGTCTGAATAGTCGCAGATCTGGTCACATGATCTGAAGTCCCTCCCACAACCTCAAACAACATAGAGTTAAGGGAAAACTGCATATCAAAATATATCAAAATATACATACAATATAGTAAGCAATCTGAATGATATATATATAATAAATAACTGTTTGTCTAATCTTCATAGATGATTTTGTTTATTATTTACATTTGGGTGCCTTTGTTATAATTACACCTACCCCCATTCCCCTCCAGTTAAAACTTTTTTTGCTTCTTTGTCGTGACTTCACATACATCCGTGTAAATAAATGAAAAGCTACCTGTTTTGCATTTATCCTTTACCTTGCATTGAAATGTATAGTACCGTATATACTCGAAGATAAGCCGGGGTTTTCAGACCTTTTTGTTGTATTTATTTTATTTATTGTATACTAGCTGTACCCGGCACGCGTTGCTGTGCCCTATTTAGGAGATGCGAGATGTAAGGGTTGGAAATGATGTGACTTACGGTCTTGGTGGGGTCATGTAGGCATGAATTGCGCACTTTCTATGTGTGCTCCAAATGATGTCATCTGGAAGCATGAGTTGTATTGTCTTATATAGCGGAGGAAGTGTTTTGATTCTGGAGTGTGTCCACTCAGCAAAGTCTGTAGTGGTTGTGGAGGAGTGGCAAGTGGTGGTAGAGAGACTTTACCGGCTAGGCAGCACATTCCTGTTGTTTCTGCTGGGTATTTCAGGGCTTTGCAGTGTGTGCAGATGTGCGTTAGGGTGCGTTAGCTGCGCTCCTTGCGCGCTGCTGTTGTGTTGCATTTCTGCATCTTTGTTGTTTCTGGCTGCGCGCTTCTTCTTGTCATGCAGTTCTTTGCATTTGGTTCTCAGCTGTGCGTCGTGCAGTGACCTGTTGTCTGTGTCTCTGCTGCGCAGTGTGTTTCTGTTCTGGCGTTTGTTCTGCCCTTTTTTGTTTGATGTATGTAGCGTTGTGAGTGTGTCGTCCGATGCTGTTATTTTTATAAGGCATGGCTTGTCTTTTGGGTCAGTTTATGTCTGTGTGGAAGGAAGGAATGGTTTTAGTTTGTGGTGTTTGTAGGTGTTGTGTGTACGGGGTCCCGTAAGGTTGGTGGGATGGGTTGTGATTGGAAGTTGTGTTGTGTTGTGTGGGTAGGAATTTGGAGAATTGCTCCCTCAGAGTTTGGTTTTGGCAGTTTAACCCTCAAACACCAACTGAAATCTCTCAGCATTCTATCCTAGCCTTGGATGGCTCTTGCCAGCGTTGCTATGGTTACAGCAGTTATGCAAATCCGCCCTTATTGGCAGCCAATCATGTTGTTCAGAATGTAGAGGCTGGGTGATTCATTGGCTGCCCCGGAGGATACTGGGAAATGTAGTTTTATTTTTACTCGTTGTTTTGGGGGCCTTTTAGGTTTTAGGGGGAAGTTTCTTTGCTACAAACGTACCTTGCTTGAGGCCTATTTCTGTTGGCAAGTATTGTTTTTCTGCGTTGTATGGTTTCTTTGTTTGAGGTATACATCACATGACGTGAACCCATTTATATAATAGATTACTTGTAAGCTGCTCTGAGTCCCCTTCAGGGTGAGAAGGGTGGCATATAAATATAATTAATAAATAAACTAATATAGGAGGCTTGTAGAAAATTGCAATTTTCAACCAAAGCAAACCTTACTTTTTCCATTTTAAAGGAGGGGTGCCATTTTAATGCACCACTGTATATAACCCTTCGCAACACAATGTTTGTTCCTGGATTATAAATGTCATTTCCTGATTGGTTGTATTATAAAAACATAGGAAAGGTTTATCAAACTTCTCTCTCTCTCTCTCTCTCTCTCTCTCTGTATATATGATATATGATATACTATATCATGTTTTTAATGTATTGTGTTTTAACTGGCTTAATTCCTTGTGTTATATTATATTTATTTAGTTTATTTTCTGTTTATTTTGGTTATTTATAAGTTATATTTATTTTATTTCATTTTTCGTTTTGATTGTTGTTTCTTTGTTTGGCATTGGATGTCTTGTCTTTTTTGTTACACTTTGGAAACCAACCTGAGTCCCTTCAGGGAGAGAGGGTGGGTTATAAAGTATTGTTGATGTTGTTGTTATGACTGTAACCTATCTTTTGGAATGATTTTTGAAGCCGGTATTTGGGATGTACTTCTGCTTTTGCCTTTTATGTCTATCTTTGGATATTTGCATACGTTCCCCCTTTTGACGAGCCCCTTCCTCTTTGTGTCTTGCAGCGAAGCCGCCGCCCACGCCGTGGCCACTCTGGCGGAAGCCACCCTTCAAGGCGGAGGCCAGATTGTCTTGTCCGGCGAGACCGCGGCAGCCGTCGGTGCGCTCACCGGGGTCCAAGATGCGAACGGTAGGCAGACACAGATAGGTAATTTCATTTATTGAATTTCCTGTTTATATAAACCTTTTTTGGGAGTCTGGCAAACAGTTCACAGGGAGAGAAAGAATTCTCCAACTTGAATAGTTAAAGTCAGGCATGGGCCAACTTTGGCCCTCCCTCCATGTGTTTTGGAGTTCAACTCCCACAGTTTATTTATGTATTTGTTTATTTATTTGCAGTATTTATATTCCGCCCTTCTCACCTCAAAGGAGACTCAGAGCAGATCACAGAACACATGTATGACAGTCAGTGCCAATTATCCAAAACAAGACACACAACAGATAGAGGTATATATAATTTTTCCCATCTTTCAGCATCTTTGGAGGCTGTGCTCTGTTCTGGCCACAGGGGGTGCTGTCTCTCCATCTCCTTGCCAAAGAACTTTCCTTGTTCCTCCTTTTTCTGATTGAAACGCCATTCCTAAATACTCCCTCTTTAATGCATTTCCTATTTATCTACTCACATTTCTTTTCGAACTGCTAGGTAGGCAGAAGCTGGGCTAATAGTCAAGCGCTCACCTTGACCCGGGCTTCAAGCTGTCAACGTTTTTGTTGGCAAGATTTATTACAGCTTGGTGATCAATCTGCTTTGCTATTATTATTATTATTATTATTATTATTATTATTACAGTATTTATATTCCGCCCTTCTCACCCCGCAGGGGACTCAGGGCGGATTACAATGTACACATATATGGCAAACATTAAATGGCATAGACACACAACACATATAGACAGACAGAGCTATTTAACATTCCAACTTCTGGCCACCAGGGGAGCTGTCGCTTCACCGTCCATCTGCGACACTGATGAAGTACTTTCCGCATTCTCTGCATACTTTTGCTGGAGATTTTTTATGGCCTCTTAAATTTGTTAAGTTAGCCTCCCCACACATAGGTGGTACCTAAATTTCCTACTTGACAGATGCAACTGTCTTTCGGGTTGCAAAGGTCGACAACAAGCTACACAATTGGCCGGAAGTTCACTCCGACCCGGGCTAAAGCCTGATCCAGTAGGCTGTTAAGAATTGTGGGGGTTGAAGTCCAAAACACCTGGAGGGAGGGCTGAAGTTGGCCCGTGCCTGCTGTAGTGGAAGGGAACGTCTTCAACAGAGGCCTTGGGGCATCTACAAACAAGGCTCTATGGCCGGGCTTCCTTAAGGAATATTTCCACAAGAGCCAGGATCAAGAAGGCCTCCTTGGCTTGTTTCATTGATCTATGCTTATACGTCAAGTCAGATAATCCACAATATCTGCTTTGTACTGGGTTATCTGAGTCCACACTGCCATATAATCCTGTTCAGTGAGGATTTTATATAGCTGTGTGGAAGGAGCCTCTGTCTCGTCATAACAGGCCTATCAGATGATGCCTTGGGAGAGTGCCTTCTCAGTGGCCACTCAATCCCACCAAAGGTTTGCTTGTCCCCTTCCTGCTGTCTTTCCTTTTTATATATGACTAGCTGTACCTTGCCACACGTTGCTGTGGCCCAGTCTGTGTATATGTGTTTTGTGTGTGTATACTGTATATGCGTGTATATATGTGTGTTTGTAATGTAATTTTTGTTTTTGGGCTTTTAAAGTCTTATTATTACATTTATTATTTTACTCTATTATTACTGTTATTATTACATTTCCACTATTTTGCTATTATTATTATTATTAGCCGTCCCCTGACACATATTGCTGTGACCCAGTCTGTTTATATCTGTTTTGTGTGTGTATATATGTGTACATATTTGTGTATATGTGTGTTTGTGTATATATGTGGTTTAGCTCATGTGTTGTAATGTATTTTTTGTTTTTTGGCTTAAATCTCTTCTGCTGCGTTTTTCAGTGTTTTATGAGTAATGGCCACTCGTTGTCCTGAGAGGTATATTGTGTCCAAATTTGGTGTCAAATCGTCCAATGGTTTTTGAGTTATGTTAATCCCACAAACGAACATGACATTATTATTTATATAAATGATGATGATTTTATTTCCTACCTGTCTCTCTTCGTGGCCGGCCTTTGTCTCTTAACTCATTAGGGCTTTTGAATGGGCTGTGCTGGGATTTTTCTCTTTTGTGAGAGATGGGTTTTAATTGTTTTATTTTATTATTATTTTTATATTGGTTGTAGTATTTTTAATAGCTCATGTTCTATTTAATTGATTATATTGTTTTTATTATTGTTTTTACTTTATCGTTGTGTTGTTGGGCTTGGCCTCATGTAAGCCGCCTCGAGTCCCCATTGGGGAAATGGTGGCGGGGTACAAATAAAGTTTATTATTATTTATTATTATTTTAAACTCTTTCAACTTTTCAAAAAACGTAATTGTTGATTTAATTGCTTTTTAAACTTTAGTATTAACGAGAACTGTTATATTTAACAGTTTTTGACTAATATTTGATCCAACTGGCTGTTAGGAATTGTGGGAGTTGAAGTCCAAAACACCTGGAGGGAGGGCCCAAGTTTGCCCATGCCTGTGGTCAGAGCATTAAAGCCACTGTCAATGAGATAATGGTGAACCATCTGCCCCAAAGCTCCTCTTGGCTGTTCCTCAGACTGCCTTTTTCGCTATCCCGTGCCAAAAGGCGACTTTGTCCAGGAACAGCACTTTTATCGTTTTACTTCTGGCGGCATTAAAGCAGCCTTCCTCTCTCTCGCTAAGCTGTGCAAGCGTTCTTGAAAGTGCACTGCCGTTTTTAGCGTTCTTACGTAACGGGCAGATCTTTTTGCTCTTTGGAGGCATGTCAAGAGACTTGGGAGAGTGCGGCCGTATTATCCTTCCTGACCTCCACCAGCCCGACCGAGGAGCCTTGCACGCTGCTGGGCGACCCCGCATCGGTTGCAGTTTCTAAATCACTATTTTGGGGCAAGATATTTGCCTTCCACAGCCTCCCAGACTATCCCACCCCCCAGCTTGCAAGAAAGGATTTGCTTGGTTCTGCACAGAGGCCTTGGGAGTGTAGCTCGGCATGGAAGATTAAGGGGGAAAGCATGCAGTTGGTCCCATTGGCTGCAAAATAGACTGATGGGAGGTGGCAGAGTCTTAGCTGGCCAGGGAATTAGCCAGCTAATTCATTCTGCCCTAGATATAAACAAATGGGCTTGTTAACCATCCATCCGCACATCCTCTGATGCATCCTTCACGTCTTAGGATCTCGTTGTGGTCCAGAAGCCAAGCCCTACGTAGCATAACTTAGGGAGATGGGTAGGTTTAGCTTGGAGAAGAGAAAGTGGAGAGAGGACATGATGGCCATGTTTCAATACATGAAAGGAGCTCATGTTGAAAAGGGCAAGCTTGCTTTTACTACTCCAGAGACTGGGACACAAGGGAGCCATGGATCCAAGGTGCTGGAAAAAGAGATTCACCCTCAACATTAGGAAGAATGTCTTGATGGTCAAAGCTGATGCCTGGGAGTCTGAGGAAGCCTCCTTCTCCGGAGGCTTGAAAGCAGAGGTTGAGAGGGCTTTGATGGTGTATTCTTGATTGGCAGGGAGGTGGCCTGGATGCCCCTTGGGGTCTCTTCCAGCTCTGATCCTGGTTCTGTGATACGCCTCCGAAGAGGAGCTTTCCACCAATGCACATTTCCCGTACACTGTCCCTGTTGCCTTCCATCTCCCTTCCCTGCTGGCATGCCTTCTGTGTCCCTGCTCCTCTCCCCTCCCTCCTTCATTCCCTCATTCCTTCATTCCCTTCTTCCCTGCTGGGAGTCCTGACATCCTCTCCATTAAGGGCCAGCCAGGCGCTGAGCCTGACCCTCCAGCTGTCACCGTTGTCGGTGGGTGGCGTCAGGGCATTTGCAGAGGGAGCATGGGGCCGCTTTGCCTTCCATGTGGCCTGAATCAAGCGGGGAGATGGACAGGGCGGATGGGGAGGGGGCTGTTTAAAAATTAAAGCTGATTACAAGGCATTAGCGTTGCGTTTAAAGGAAGAGATGGCCGGCCTCCGGTTCTCGCTGGCACTGCAATATGCTCCCTCCTGCGTCCTGTGCCAACAAATGGGAGGAGAAGGTGCTTGGAGCCATTTTGGCCTCCTGCAGACAGGGACCTTCCAGAGGAGATTAGTGTTTGGGGGCTGTTTCTGGGGGCTGAAGTGCTACGTTCCCTCCTCTCAGAGTGCTTTTCCTCCAGAGCTATTTTGCCAACCATTTTCTGAGTGTACAGTCCTAAGAGTTGGCTCTTCGAGTCCAATTCTCTCTACTCGGACCAGCAACTGCTCTTTAAAACGAGGCTTCGTTCACTGCAGACAAGGAGACACTGAACCAGGGAACTTTTATTTCAATTACCAAAAAATAATCATGATACAGCAGGCATGAGTAAACTTTGGCCCTCCCTCCAGGTGTTTTGGACTTCAACTCCCACAATTCCTAACAGTCTATGATACAGCAATGACAGAAGAAAATATATTCTAAAGTTGTACTTCTTCTTACTAAAGAAAAAGCCTACTTAACTAATTCTAGCTCCTGCTAACGGATTATAAATGCATCAACCCAAAAGTAAAACAAACGAATGCACACCCATTCACACAATAACTACATTGACTAACATGCACAAAATCTAATCAACGAACCTATATCTAAATACCCCCTTTAAGTGATATTATAGTGACACTTCTACATGTAATAGCATTCTACTAATTCACAAATTCCACAACTGACAAATCCCCCCATGATTATTATATTAATTAGCAGATCCCAATCCCTCTCGGAGTTGAGCAGGTATTGTTCCTACCACATTGTCCATCTTAATGAATTCACAAATCCTCACTATCCTTTCTGTGTAAAGCTGGAAAAGGGCAAAGTAGAATTCCTATTATTATTAGTATTATTATTTGAAACACAACAAGAGGAGTACACAGCAAACAAGATCACTATGCTGGCTGTTGTTTTGGATCACACGTTGGACGCTTCCCAAGTGTCTAGGACTGTTTGACGTATTGGCAAATGATGCGTGCGGATCTGAGTAGGGTGGCCTTTTGCAACTGACCAGTGATAATTTTGTCAGCGTCGATTGTGTTTAAGTGCAGGCCAAGGTCTTGAGGCACTGCACCCAATGTGCCAATCACCACTGGGACCTCCTTGACTGGCTTGTGCCAAAGTCTTTGCAGTTCGATCTTTATATTTATTATTATTAATTATTTCGATTTCTATACCACCCTTCCCGAGAGGGTGGTATAGAAACAACAACAATTTAAAATATGATAAAAACAGTTAGGACAGATATGGAATTTGCAGCCTCTAGAGGTTAAATGTCTGTCGTAAGAGGTTGGTCTGGCAGGCCCTCCGAAAGGCCTGTAGCTCAATTATTGCTCTGATCTCCTCTGGCAGAGCGTTCCAAAGGTTAGGTGCTACTACGGAAAAAGTACGCTGCCGCGTAGATGACAAGCGAATCTCCTAATTGACGGTACATCCAACAGATTTTGGTCCATGGACCGTAGTGGTCTCTGGGGAATGTGCAGGGAAAGGCGGTCCTTCAGATACATTGGCCCCAGACCATGCAAGGCCGTGTAAGCTTTTCCAGTTGCTTCTCTTCAATCCTGCTGTTGCCTGGGATTGCAACATGGAAGATCCATACTTCGTTTTTCTAAATACGATTGTGAGGTCAGGGGTCTTGTGTTCCAAAACTCCGTCAGTCTGAATTTGGAAGTCCCAGAATAATAATGACGTGTTTATTATTATTATTAGTATTATTATTATTATTATTTATACCTTGCTCTATCTCTCCCGAAGGGGACTCAGAGTGGCTTAACATGAAAGCATTAGCACACAATTTAAAATATAAAAATATACAAACATTAAAACAGAATTAAATATAAACAGTATTTTAAAGTCCACAGTTCACAACTATTCAAAGATACTTAATGCATAAAGCATTTGAGGGCCTCACCCCTTTCCGATTGCTGGGACTGCTCTTTAAAGGCCACACCAAACGGAAAACGGGTGCTCGTTCACAGAACATCCTCAAGAGTGACAGTGCATTTTTAAAAATCGATTGCCAATAAGAGCTGTAAGTCTATGTGTTGTTCTCACGTATGAAAACGGTTCCACTGTCCCACTGTTGAACAGCTCTTATGGTCAAGAGATACTCTAAAAATGAAGCTGCTGATTTGTATGGTTTCCACTTACAATGCAGATGGATTAGAAACATCAACAACACTTAATATGTGTAATATTAAAGTTGCTACTCCATGTTTCAGAGTAAAGTTGGTGTAGGACGTAAAAAGCCACAGTATGTATTTTCAGATATATGAATGAATAGGGGTCATTCATAAGGACCTGAAGCTTCCAGGGGCTGCATTTGAGCATTTTCAGATATAGAAGCTTCCTCTCTTTAAAAACATTTTGAATTAGGCTTTTAAAATGTGGGTTCCTGCAACCAGCATTGCAGAATCTTAATCAAGACCCCAGAATTAAGGTTTAGCAATGACTGAATCTACCAAGCAAAGTCATATTTCACTGCAATGTTTCACTGTCACTCCTTCCCACCTGCTACAAAGGAGGCTGTTCAAGTCCGGAACCGGTGCTTGGCCGCTGTAACGGACTGGATGAGGGCAAACAGATTGAATTTGAATCCTGACAAGACAGAGGTCCTCCTGGTCAGTTATAAGGCCAAACAGGGCATAGGGTATAGCCTGTGCTGGACGAGGTGACACTCCCCCTGAAGGCGAAGGTTTGCAGTCTGGGAGTGATCCTGGACCTAGACTCATCGCTGAGCCTGGAACCCCAGGTCTCAGCGGTGGCTGGGAGAGCCTTTGCACAGTTAAAGCTTGTGCGCCAGCTGTGCCCGTACCTTGGGAAGTCTGACTTGGCCATGGTGGTCCACGCTCTGGTTACATCTGCAGACTACTGCAACGCTCTCTACGTGGGGTTGCCTCTGAAGACTGCCCGGAAGCTGCAATTAGTCCAACGCTTGGCAGCCAGGTTACTGACGGGAGCTGGGTACAGGGAGCACACAAATCCCTTGTGGCACCAGCTCCACTGGCTGCTAATTAGCTTCCGAACACAACTCAAAGTGCTGGTTTTAACCTATAAGAAAGACCCTATATGGTTCCAGCCCAGTTTACCTGTTCAAACGTATTCTCCCCTATGAACCATCAAGGGCGTTAAGATCTTGTGGAGAGGCCCTGCTCTCAGTCCCACCACCTTCGCAAGCGTGTCTGGTGGGAACAAGAGACAGAGCCTTCTCTGTGGTGGCCCCTCGGCTATGGAACTCTCTCCTGAGTAAGATCAGGTCTTCCCCCTCCCAGAATAATGGCCGAGACCTGTAACAGATCAAAGTGAATGACCACATATGCGGACTGAGTTGGACTTGATTTTATCTTGGCCATTTGGCTGTATGTACAGTATTTTATCTCATAGGTTTTTAATTTTGTATTGTTATATGATGTTTTAGTCTGTATTATTTGCATTGAATTCTTGCTGTGAGCCGGTCCGAGTCCCTCTACGGGGGTGAGAAGATCGGGATATAAAAGTTTTAAATAAATAAATAACAATGTTGAATCATTAGGGCCAATTTATTTTTCTGTCTCTTTGTCCCAAAGGCCTTTGAAACCTCCTTCAGTTTGCCAGGTATTGCAATTTGCTTGGTAGGTCCTCCCTAAAAAGGCCAGCGACAGAGGGCGGCTATTAGGGCCCCAGCCTCCGAGTGAGATGCCAGGAAGGGAAATCTCCCTTTGCTAAAAAGGCAGCCTTCAATGGGGTTTGCATTTTGTGAATTTGGCTCCTCTGGCAGCCAGCCGGCCGGGCAGGCACGTTAGTTTGGGAGGCTCATCTATAATGCATAGGCCTCTCATTCTCTGGTTGCTGCTCAGAGGAGAAGAAAGGATAATGGCAGCTATTTGCGCTGAGAGTGGAGCTGCCGGAGGTCAAGGGAAAGAGTTTTATTTCTGTCTATGGATGGGGGGTTGGATAACATTGCAAGTTTCCCTTTCGGTCCCCAATTTTCTAGCTCAAAACGTAAATCTTGATCATTTGGATATGTAGTTTAGGCATTGAAAGAATAGGATGGAGAAGAATTCTGCAAAATCCCAGCAGTAACATTTTGTGAGTACTAAAATCTTGTCCATGTAGAAGGAAGATTTATTTATTATGTATTATTGTTTATTTACAGTATTTGTATTCCGCCCTTCTCACCCCGCAGGGGACTCAGGGCGGATTACAATGTGCATATACATGGCAAACATTCAATGCCATAGACCAGGGGTCGGGAACCTTTTTGACTCAGAGAGCCATGAAAGCAAAATATTTGGAGCCATATAATAAGCCATGTGGAATTTGCAGGGCCTTCACCCCGCAAACTAGGAAAAACCGCGAACTCCGACTCAAAGCGGCTCTCTGCGAATGAGCCCTCTTGCCTTCCGCCCCTCCCCAGCAGTTTTCGGAGGCGACTGCTCTGACTGCGGGCCCCAGATCTCACCTGGCTTGGCTGCCAAGGCTTTGGGCCCGCCGAAGAAGAAGGCCAAAAATTCTAAGGCTAATAGTCGCCAAGATGGCACCCAGCCTTCTCAGCAGCAGGAGAGCCTCCTTGAGCTCCCCCTACCAGACACTGAGATGCAGGCCGTGGATATGGCTGCGGCTGCACAATCGGTGCATGCACCAGGGGCTGTGACGCCGGGTGGCATGCCAGCACAGGTAGAGCAAGCAACTCTGGTGATGCCGGCGCCCTCCATGCCAACACCCTTCAAGATGGGCAGCATGGAGCCTGGTGTCAATGCAGCTCCGCTGCTGGGTCCTTTGCCTCTGCGAGCCAGATGCAATCATCAAAAGAGCTACACCTGGCTCTCAAGCCATAGGTTCCCGGCCCCCCGGGTTAAACCCTTGTGCCAGCAGGATTGAAGACCGACAGGTCGGAGGTTTGAGCCTGAATGAGCTCCCTCTGTCAGCTCCAGCTCCCCATGCAGGGGCATGAGAGAAGCCTCCCACAAGTATGGTAAAACATCAAAACGTCCGGGCGTCCTCTGGGCAATATCCTTGCAGACGGCCAATTCTCTCACACCAGAAGCGACTTGCAGTTTCTCAAGTCACTCATGACACAAAACAAGGGGCACGGCTGCAGAAAAGCAAACTGCCTAACCTTTGTGTCTGAAGACAACGTGTTTGAAGGGATTCGAGCCGTCGGTTTTGCCACAGGTTCGCAGAGAAATGGTGCTGCATTAGACATTATTAACCACTCAAGTCACTACAGTATAGTTTGAAGGACTATAACAGTGTGTATTTCACTTATTTATTCACTTACAGTATTTATATTCCGCCCTTCTCACCCCGCAGGGGACTCAGGGCGGATTACAATGCACGTATACATGGCAAACATTCATTGCCATTTAGACATACAACATATATAGACAGACACAGAGGCAATTTTAACATTCCAGCTGTGCCCAAGCGTTTTCCGGCTTCATGAGGCTATGCTGGATTCCGGCTTGATTCCGGCCACAGGGGAGCTGCCGTTTCACCGTCCATTGTGACACCGAGTCCTTTGCTAGAGTATTTCCTCATTCTTCTGCACACTGCTGGAAGGTTTTTATGGCATCGTAAATTAGTTAAATTAGCCTCCTCTAAATTTCCTACTTGACAGGTGCAACTGTCTTTCGGGCTGCATAGGTCAACAGCAAGCTAGACGAAGGGCCGGAAGCTCACTCTGACCAGGGCTGGCTTTGAACTCATGACCTCTTGCTCAGTAGTGATTTAATGCAGCTAGCTCTCAGCCCCTGGTGCATGCACCGATTGTGCAGCCGCAGCCATATCCACGGCCTGCATCTCAGTGGCTGGTAGGGGGAGCTCAAGGAGGCTCTCCTGCTGCTGAAAAGGCTGGGTGCCATCTTGGCGTATTTAACTCCCCATCACTATTCATTAGTTCACACAACTTTTTTATGTGGAAAATCCTACCTAGGAAATTGATTGTACTATTTGGAAGTTTCACAAGAAAGGAGTGAATCCATACAGCTCAAATATAATAGTTTTATATCATTTTAACTGCTGTAAGCTCATCCTATGGAATCCTGGGATATGCATTTTCATGATGTCCTTAAAACTGTTGTTTGAGGGATTGAATTAGAGGATCCTTAGTACTACCAAACTACAAATCCTAGGATTTTTACAGGATTCAGCTAAGGTGGCACGAAGCTGCTGTAATCCAGGATTTCTTCTCTCCAGCCACAGCCTGAATGTGGATAACTACTTCTTGAAATTACAAACACAACACATTTTAGGTACTTCTGGCTTGGTGTGGGACCCCCTCTCACAGGTCAGAGGGTTGGAAAGGCAAAAAAATCAACATCTGTGATGTTCATGAGCAGATTATAGCCGATTTTGGTGATTTTTAACCTTCCAGGGAATGTTTTGGGGGCCACAGGGAAGGAGGAAGTTGCCACAGTGGTGTGCTTTGGGCAGCAACCCTTGATCTCTTTCGGTAAATATCAGAAACCCTGTTTCTCTCATCTCTTCCCTTGCTTTTATTTCCCAGGTGCTTGTACATGCAAGCTTGTATATCCCCGCTTTGGCTTCCATTGCTTTGTTTTCAGAGCCCATGGCCCGCTTTAGTTCTTTCTTTTCCTTGAGGGCCAGCAGGACTTAGAAACTTGACCTCACACGGAAGACCCGAGCGGTGCCATAGCTGGCTGGACTTTAGATATGGCCACTAGTGCAGGAGATAGTGGCCCTTATTGCTGAGATGGACTTAACATCCTCTTGCTCTGACCGCTTTGCATTTGGAGTGAGTGAGTGAGTGAGTGAAGAATCTTTTCAGGGTTAAGTGTCTCACCACTTAGATCTTTCACATAAGCTTCTCCACGGGGGAACCATGAGCTCCTGATCAATCGCTTTGCCATGGGCGGTTTCCCAGCAACTGGATGTGCGGCTGGTCTTTCTCTGCCTTTGCCGAGCCTCTCGGCATCTCAGCAAGTGGATTCCCATCTCAGTGCTGTGGGCCCTTTGGCCTGCTCTGGGATGTAAATATTTCATCACTCAATCCTTTCTACTACAACCCGTTCGCAAATGGCACCAGAGGCAGATGTCCCAATTTGCTCCTTACCGGCAGCAGTGCTTTTCGGCACCGCCTGAAATGGCCTCAGCATTTCCTGCCCGAGCCACCATCCCGATGGGATTGGAAAA
Organism: Anolis apletophallus; assembly: GCA_030556195.1. Lineage (NCBI taxonomy): Eukaryota > Metazoa > Chordata > Lepidosauria > Squamata > Anolidae > Anolis > Anolis apletophallus. The sequence continues at coordinate 136,128,569 of JARBWK010000009.1, read as the reverse complement.
AGGCCCAGCAAAGATTACTGGGAGCTGTTGGCACGCACCACATGCTTATGGGCCGCATCTGTGTTCATAACCTCATTCCTTTCTCTGCGAGGGATCCCCTTGTCCGCTCCCTCTCTGCAAATGAGGGAGGCGGAGGGATCTAGTGGTATCCGCAAGCCTTCTATCTTCTCTTTCTTGGCTGGCTAGAGATGTCTCCATTTTGCCGGAGATGCCAGAGTCCCTTTTGGGTGCACTACAAAATGTGATGCCTTCCTCTCCCTCCCAAGCCCCACTGACCTTCTCCATCCCAGGGACAGCTTGGCTTTGCTGGGAAAGCGGATCACGTGAGTGCGGTAATCCACAGCCAGTAAACAGCTGCTGTGCAGGCAGCTTCTACAGGAATCGGCCTATTTCCACCCCATGGACGCTGCAGACTCTGGGAGGAGACCAAGGCCTCTGGGGCAGTCGTCGACAATTGTGTTCCCCAAACCCTCACGGTTGGTCACCTGAGCCTTGGCTCCAACCAGCCCTCTTCTTCTTGGCATGTTTGAGAGCATAAGGAGAGAGAGAGGTAGAATCATAGAGTCAGGAGAGGCCCCAAGGGCCATCCAGTCCAACTTTCTTCTGCCATTCAGGAAGACACAACCCAAGCTCTCCAAAAGATAGCCATCCAGTCTCTACTTAAAAACCTCCAGAGAAGGAGACTCCACCAGTCTCTAAGGCAGGCCTGGGCAAACTTCGCCCCTCCAGGTGTTTTGGACTCCAACTCCCACAATTCCTAACAGCCGGTAGGCTGTTAGGAATTGTGGGAGTTGGAGTCCAAAACACCTGGAGGGGCGAAGTTTGCCCAGGCCTGCTCTAAGGGGATATATTTCACTGCCAAACAGCTCTGATCGGAAGGTATTCCTAATGTTTATGTGGAATCTCTTTTCCTTCAATTTGAATCCATGACTGCATTGTCTCCAAGTTTCCAAGCTTTTTCTCTCCTTTCCAATATCAAAACATGGTTTTTGTGTCCCCTTCTCTCAGATTATCTTCTCCAAGTAAACTATCCCCAACTCCCCCAGCCATTCCTCATAGGAATGCATGGTTTTGATCCTTTTGGTCACCCTTCTCTGGACACATTCTAGCTTGTACTGCTGTTATTCTGGGCATTTGTGTCCTCGTAATCCTTAACTGTGGCTCGTCTTTCATGTTTCCCATCTCTGGAAGTTACATCCCAGTAAAGCCGAAGACTGAAAATTCTTTGTGTGGCAAGAAAAGGCAAGGAACCCTGAGATCAACCATCTTTTCCAAAGGCCTGCAGACCTTTCCAAAGTGATGTGGAAAGCACTAGCCGTTTGCTGTGACCTTGAGGATAAAATGGGCAGGCAAGGCCACTGACATCTGCAAATATTGATTGGAATTTTAAAGGAAGCTCTGTGTCGTGGGATGGGTACAGAGGCAGGAGGATCCATTTCCAATTCCGTCACAATTCATGCGACATGTCTGGAAGGAAGACTTGAGGGTTCATGGTTGGCTGAAGAAGCCAGAGCAGTGCATCCCTGCTTATTTTTACCTTTACTGAAATGTTGTCAACATGTACCTGCATGTCAAACAATGGGACTGAAGGACTCAGTATGCTCTTCCCATACTTTCCTCTGGATATGTTTTATGCCTTGACGATACCTCGGCAAAGAGACACTCCACCTCTCAAAGAATGCACAGGAAGTATTTCCATGCTCTCCATCAAAGTACAACATCTAAGAACACGCAAATGCAGTTGCAGATTTGTGGAATACACTTTCATAAACCAGCAGATGTGGCACAGGAGAACAATTCCACAAGGAAATAGTCGCCACACAGAAATCCTTTCTCTCCACTTGAGAACAACCAGGTGTCATGCTTCTGTGCCACGCAGCTGTGGCCAGAGCAGTCTCTGTTGTTCAGATGCCTTCCAGATGTGACAAATTTGCATGACTTCATGCCACCATGGCCTCTTATTCAATGTCACAAGTCAAAGGGCCAAAACCTTCAATTCCTTCCAGAAGATGCAAGCTCAATACTTCTGAAACGTCCCAAGTGGGAAATGGTTGATCATATATAGTCATGTCGGCACCATATTGAAAACCCAGCTGCCTTGTTGTTGTCATGTGTTGTCAACTCTCATTTATGACTGTCCCATCATAAGGTTTTATCCAGGGAAGGTTTGACACTGCCTTTCTTCAGGGAGGAAGCAACTTCAATATGAGAACCATGTAACCAGCTGGCAAATCATCACAGAGAGCCAGGGCTGGGCATATATTGTAGAATCATAGAGTTGGAAGAGACTCCTAGGATCATCCAGTCTAACCAACTTCTGCCAAGCAGGAATATAAAATCAAAACCCTCCCAAAAGATGGCCATACAATCTCTCCTTCAAAACCTCCAGAGAAGGAGACTCCATTTTGCTCCAAAGCAGCACATTCCTCCGCCAATCAGAAGATTATTCCTATCATTTAGATGGAACAAATTTTCCCTCCAATTTGAATCCATTGCTCCATTGTGCTCCAGAGCAGCAGAAAACAAACTGACCCCTCTTTCAACAGGACAGCCTAATGTTTCTCTTCCGTACATCCCCTTAACCAGGTGAGGCCAGTTACCAAGGTTTAAAAGGCCGCATTGGGAGGTCTTGCTGGCCACACTCCTCAAAAACTTGATAATATTGCCTGCAAGTATCTCCCCCAACTTCCATGTCCCTTGCTTTTGGAGAAATGAGACAGAGAGGGTCAATGACGTCACATGCCCCTTGGAAGATAATTGGGAGGAACCCTGGAGGAGCGGGACAGTTCAGTGATATTATTTTTTTTTGTCTAAGTTGCGATTGTTCTTTTGAGCTTCTTCAGAGAAGATTAGGAATGTTGCTTTATGGCCATCCTTGGTTTCCGGAGAACGCAATAACAAAGACTTCATATATGCCCGTGGAACTTGCTCTCTAGACAACTGCATGGGATCTCCTTGTGTACATTCCTTCTACCCCTCCGTTTCTAGCAGGGTTCCCAATCTGGTCTTGATACGATGGATGGAGACCTAACACAAGTAGAGGTCAATCTAGCAATCCAGTCTCATGGAAGGGACAAACTTGAAGGATAGGGACAACCTTCCTGTTCTCTTCAAGACAGATATTTTACAGTAGTATTTCCTCATTATCTCCATTAGTTCTACTGAGCTCTAGGGGATCGCCCAGTTGCAACCTGATGGATAATCCAAGGTGATAATCCACAGGAATGCATAGCTGAGACCTCTGTTGAAAGCCACAGGAGGAAAGGGTACTACAAAGAGAGACTAGGCTGCTTCCTCCAATGCTTTGACCTGCTTCCTGCCTCTGTTGGGCAGGAAATGAAAGGCACAGGTTGAAGATGAATGACACCTGGCTTGAAAATTGTGCGGGAAGGAAACGTGGGAGTCTTCGTAAGCAACAAGCAGAGCGAACATGAGCCAACAGTGTGATTCTAGGCTGCATCAATAAGAGCATAATGTTAGATCAAAGCTTTCCAAACTGAGTGTCATGTGCATTAGTGTGTTGACTGCAGTGTGTAGCTGTGTTGCGTGGATGTAACAAGAAACATCTGAGTGATATAAGCAATAAATCACACACACTCTCTCTAGTGAAATGATGCCGGTCTAAAAAAGTATGCCCCTGCATGGCTATCGGCCTCCTCCCAGTAGACTCAAATCAAGGAGAAGCTTCATGAAAACTACGACTCCTCTTAACATTCCCCAAGCAGCAGGAGTATCCCTCTGGGCAGCCAAACCAGGAAATCCCAACTGGGTGCCCCCCCCCCCCACCCACACGTGGGTCTTCCTCCAGGGAAAACCAAGAATGGGCAACTTGGAAGTCTCTGAACAGGCTCGGAAGCAAACTGGGCCGATCAAAAGACAACCTGGCTATTAAACACACCTAAAAGAATCCTCCACTTTGTGCGACTGTGGAGCAGAACAAACAACTCCACACCTGTATGCTTGTCCACAGTGCCCTCTCTCCAGGATTGTATATTCCTGCCTGGCAGAATAGGATTGAACTGGATGGCCCTTGGGGGTCTCTTCAACTCCTTGGTTCTGCAGTGTATTCTGCGTCTCCCCGTGGCTGACGCTGCTCCCGTTCGTGGCTTCGTTGGTTTGTTATCTACGTGTGATGTGCTCCTGCAGTTGTGCCCATCCAAGTCCTGGGTGTCCGCAGGGGGTCACTCCACCCGGGGTGCCAGGGCGCCTTGCGTCCGCCTTGGGACAGGCCCCTCCCTGCATGGGAGCTGGGGGATTTTCCCTTTAATACCATTGAAAGGGTCCGAAATCCTGGGCTTTAGATTAACATGTGCCAGTTAGATTAAGGCTAATCAGAGAGGCAGATGCAGCTCAGTGACAATCCCAGGCCTGATTACCATCCCTGGGGGCGCTAATCGTGTCCCTCCCAAGGGCAGCCAGATCCACTGCTCTCTCACTGCATCCCTCTCTTTCTCCCTCCCTGTCTCGCACGGCTCTTGTCTCCCATGCAGCCAGGGAGGTGAGGCCAGGTTGACCGTCTGCCCTGGACTGCCACTTCTTGCCATGGCATTGTGACATAGAATCACAGCGTTGGAAGAGAGAGACCTCAGTGGCCAACTCTTACGATTCTGCGGTTTGCAAGGACCATCCATTCCAACATTCTTCTGCCATACAGGAAGATCCGGTCAAAGCACTCCTGAAAGATGGCTATTCAGCCACTGTTTGAAAACCTCCACAAAAAGAGGAGACCCCACTGGACTCCCAGGCAGCGGCATATTCCACTGCCAAACACCTCTGGCTATCGGGAAGGTCTTCCTCATGTTGTGGTGAAATCTCTTTCCTTGCCATTTGGATCCATGGCTCCAATGCATCACAGACTCCAGAGCAGCAGAAAACTAGCTTGCTTCCTCCTCAATTGGACATCCTCTCAAATATTGAAACATGGCTCTCATGTCTTCTTCTCTTAGTCTTCCTCTCTCCAGGCTAAACATCCCAGTTTCTCTTAAGAGTTGTGATTTGATTGTCCGAATTGTAATGGTGGTCCTTTTTCATGGATAGGGTCAGCGGTTGACCAGATCGTCCCCCACCCTCCTTACATTTCGCAAAAAAAGTTAAGACCTGGCTTTTTGAGCAAGCGTTTACAAATGCAGCATAACAGACATATTTTGACCTACAGAACGAATGGACAATGCGATTGGATAATGATTCTAGTAATGTGACGCTGAGGATTTATTTGTTTTTACTGTTTTGTGTGATGTTATTTATGCTAACTGTTTTTAATTGCTTTTAATGTTGAGGGGGGCCGCATCGAATTGTGCCGTTTGTAAACCGCCCTGAGTCGCCTTCGAGCTGAGAAAGGCGGTATATAAATAAGGCAAATAAATAAATAAATACATTTGTAGCTCCGGTTAGTTGAGGAATCGTGGCTTGAGAGTCAAACACAAACCCGAGTGGCAAACCATGGTTAACTTTATGCAGGAAGGAGCTAATTGAATCACAGAAGAAAGGAAAGGAAAGAAGGAAGGAGTTGTGACCACAGGTGCTTCTACACATTTAACACAGTCTGACACCACTTGTAACTGCCATGGCTCAATGCTATAGATCAGACATGGGCAAACTCCAGTCCTGTAGATGTTATGGTTTTCAGCTCCCAAAAATCCCAACCATCTTTACTGGCTGTTAGGAATTGTGGGAGTTGAAGTCCAAAACACCTGGAGGGCCAAAGTTTGCCCATGCCTGCTATAGATAGAGTCATTGGAGTTGTAATTTTACAATGTTAGTAGCCTTAGGTGAAAGAGTGGTGATGTGACACCGAGGTATAACTCCCAGGGTCCTATAATATTGAGCCATGGCAATGGTGTCACACCATTATTTCTGCAGTGTCGATACACCCCAAGTGGGATAAGTTTCCCAGCATCACCATTTAGGTCCAAAGGCTGCTGGCCGTTTATCGGGGTGAGACCTTGCCTCTCTCTCCCTCGGGTGGCTTCCTCCCTCCCTCGCTCTTTTCCAGGCCTGGGAGGCTTTCCTCTCCCTTCCTCCTCCCTCTGTTCCCATTCAGGGCGATGCACCAAGATCACCCAAGAAAGAGCACACAGGGCACAGTCTGTGGCAGCCAGGACTGGAGCGCCTTGGACAGAGTGAGCGGGTCAGAGCGCTAAGCCTTAAGCTTTCCTGTCTGCACAGCCGAGTGAGGCCAGGACAGCCGGCCGGTCACCTTCGGGCGCCTCCTGTCCTTTGCTGGCGTTGACCTTCAGGCAGTGGGTGGGTGGAGCTGCCAGAAGAGCCCCCTCGTGAAACAGCCCCCTCTCTAGTCTATATAAATAAAATGTAATGTTTGTTTGTGGGATTGACGTAACTCAAAAACCACTGGAGGAATTGACACCAAATTTGGACATAATACACCTATCAGGGCAACAAGTGACCATCACTCATAAAAACACTGAAAAACACAGCAGAAGAGACTTTAAAAGCCCCAAAAGCCCCATTACAATGCATGTGCAAAACCACACATATATACATAAACACACGTACTGTATATACACAAATATATACACACATATACACACACAAAGCACATATACACAGACTGGGCCACAGCAATGCGTGACAGGGGATGGCTATTTTTTAATATTTATTTTTATTCAGATGTACAGGCAGTCCCTGAGTTACAAGCATTTGACTCACAAATTACTCAGAGTTAAGAATGGGAGTGAGGCAACAGGCAGTGAGAGGGATCTCATATTTTTTTATAATTACTGCCTCTGAGAAAACAAAGTCTAAAACACACAAAGCGAATTTGTACTTTCTACTGAGAGGTTGGTTAAGCTTTACGTTTCATTTGTTGTTGTTGTTGTTGTTGTTATTTGCCATTCTGTGCATACACACTTGTTTGGTCCTGGAGCCGATAGGCTGTTAAGGAATTGTGGGAGTTGAAGTCCAAAACACCTGGAAGGGGGGGGGGGCAAAGTTGGCCCATGCCTGTGCTAACTTCTACCCCTGACCTCCCTTTCTCCCATTCAGTCCAGTGCTTGAACATGACTGTACCTGTTCAAAAGCATTTGTTTGTCCCTCCACCTTCTAGAGAGAATAAAAACAAGCAAAGGATCGTTGGGTCTGAGGTATCCATTTAAATAGTTGGTTTATCTATCCCGGGGGCAAGTCGGGGAGAAATATAGAACAGAAGGTGTGCCTCTTGTCTATTGTGTGTGTGTCAAGAGAGAGGGAAACGTACGGAGCTTTTCTTTCCAGCACAAAAGTCAACGGCAAAGGCAAAGCCGGTGTTTGCTCAGGAGGCGTGAGTCATCTTTGGTCCCAAAGGAGATGAATGGCTCAAATAGAAGGGAAGCAAATACAATTGGGTACCTGGAGAGATCAGGTGTAATGAACACATACAAAACACAGCACAGCAAGGTTTTCCACTTACCTGAAGGCATGGCGCATTAGACTATTAGGGCCATAGAATCCCAGAGTTTGCATTAGGATCATAGAATCCAGTCTTGACCCCCCTTTTGCCAGGCAGGAAGACGCATCCAAAGCTTTCCCAACAGATGGCCAGCTGCTTAAAAGCCTCCCAAGAAGGAGATCCAATCTAGAGGAACAATAGATTCCATGGCTGAATTATTATTATTCTTATTTTACTGACACAAAAACACAGTATGTCACAGCTAACTAGATGTATCACAAAATCACAAATCGAAAACTTCCCAAGTGTCTAGGACTGTGTGATTATTGTTGTTGTTGTTGTTATTAATAATATCCTACTTTGTTTCCCCATTTTTAAATAATAATAATAATAATATCCCGCTTTGTTTCCCCAAATTTAATAGTATACAATATAATGGTTGAACAGCTCTTACTGTCAGGAAGATATTCCTAATGCTTGGGTGGAATCTCGTTTCCTGCCATTTGAAGCCATGGCTCCATAGTATCCCACTCTCTGGAGCTGCAGAAAAAAAACCAATCTTCCCCCTCCTCAATGAGACATCTTTCCAAATATCACTATGTAACAACCTTTGAATCTGCTCCTGGTTGGAAAATGTTATTTCCTGTTTAATTGTGTGGTTTAATTACTTACTTTGAAAGTAATTGTCATACTGTACTCCAGAATCTTCATTTTTGTGGCTACCACAAACTAGGTTGAATTGGTTCAGATGCAATATTTATGTATTGTGTCAGAAGCAAATTGAGAGTACAGTTATTATAATGAATTTGAAAAAACAAAGTTAAAAACTTGGCATTCTGCAACATGTTCTTTGGCCAGAAGCTGGCCACTTGGAGTGCCTCTGGTGTGGCTGTGAGAAGGTCCTCCCTTGTGCATGTGGCAGGGCTCAGGTTGCATTGTAGTAGGTAGCCTGTGGTTTGCTTTCCTCCACACTCGCATGTCGCAGACTCCACTTCGATATCAATGATGGAACGCACTCCCAAACGAGATAAGATCGTCCCCTCCCTCCTGGCTTCCAGAAAATAAAAAATTGTGGTTCTGGGACCAGGCCTTCGGGCAGCAGGTGTAATTTGCACCTTAGTGGACATTGACTGGAATGGCGTTGCGGCAGATGACACTGATTTGTTTTATGGTTTTAACTAATGCTACATTTACTGGTTTTTAATGATTATGTAATTGTTTTAATGTTTATGTATGTGATTGTGATTATATTATTGTAATTGTGACATAGCGGCCTTGTACCATTATTAATGTAAGCCATCCTGAGTCCCCCTTTGGGGGTAGAGAAGTGACGGGGTACAAATACCCGAAATAAATAAATGATGAGGTATTCATTGAAAGACTTGAGCAAAACGGGCCGTAGCAGAACGCCCCACAAAAACAAAAGTTGTGGTAGTTTAATAAACTTTCCCTATGTTTTTATGATAAAACCAATTAGGAAATGACATTGATAACCCAGGGACAAAAATTGTGTTACATTGTGTAATCAAACCTGGTTCTCACCGCGTCCCACTTCGGCCGCCTTTTCTACAAGTTATACTTGGCTTCCTAAGCCACTCTTCAAAGGGCCCAGAGACCCTTTTGCTGGCCCTTCTCTGGACACCTTTAATCCTGTCCATCATCTTGAACTGCTTTGGCTAAAACTGGACAAACTGGTTATTATTATTATTATTCCAGATGAGAAAGTCTGATCAAAGCAGAAGAGAGATGGACCAGGACTTCCTTTCATTTGGACATGAGACTCGTATTGATGCCACCTGTCTTTTTAAGCTGCTATGTCCCACTGGACCTTTCTCACTGTCACATTTTTGAAAAATTGGCATGGGAATTGTCATGTTTTGTGCCCCAATTTCTTGACTAAATCTTGCTTAGATGTGCTTTTCCTGCCTGGCAGAAGGCGGTTGGACTGGATGGTCCGTCATGGGTTTCTTCCAGTTCTAGGATTTTGTGGACTATTTTTTAATATGATGACTTTTAAGCAGAGACTGGGTGGCCATCTGTTGGGGATGTTTTGATTCTGTGATATATCTATTGTGTGTATGTGCGTGCGTGCGTGTGTGCCACATCTGTCTGTCTTATCTACCTATTATATCTATAGCCATCTAGCTATGGCTGGATGGCCATCTGTTGCGTATGCTTTGATTCTGTGATATATCTATTCTCTCTCTCTCTCTCTCTCTCTCTCTCTGTGATATATCTATTAATCTCTCTCTCTCTCTCTCTCTCTCTCTCTCTTTCTATCTATATATCATATCTGTGTGTCTTATCTACCTACTATATGGCTATAGCTGGATGGCCATCTATTGGGTATGCTTTGATTAAGCTTTTCCTGCCTGGGTAAAGGATTGGATTAGATGTCCCTTAGGTCTTTTCCAATGCTAGGATTCTGTGTATTGTTGTTGTTGACATTGTTTTTGTTTAAGTAGAGACTGGATAGCCATCTGTCGGGGATGCTTTGGTTCTGTGATATATCTATTGCATATCTCTCAATCACACCTGCCTGCCTGTCTTATCTATCTAATCATCATATCTATAGCCATCTATCTATGATTGGATAGCCACTTGTTGGGGTTGCTTTGATTTTGTGATATATCTATTGTATAAATCTCTCTCGGACACATCTGTCTGTCTATCGTATCTATCTATGGCCATCTGTATATGGCTGGATGCCATCTGTGGGGGTGCTTTGACTATGCTTTACCTGCCTGGCAGAAGGGGGTTGGACTGGAAGGCCTGGGGGGGGGGGGTCTTTTGTATGAATCTATGACAGTTTTATCCTTATAATAAAATTATTTTATTATAATTTTATATTGGTTGTAGTATTTTTATAGCTTATGTTCTATGTAATTGATTATATTGTTTTTATGACTGTTTTTACTATGTTGTTGTGTTGTTGGGCTTGGCCCCATCGGGGAGATGGTAGCGGGGTACAAAAAAAGTTTATTATAATATTATTATTATTGTCCGAAATCCGTCCCACTGACCCTTGATTGTCTCTTTCCTCCCTCTGCAGGCCTGGTCCAGATCCCAGTCAGCATGTATCAGACGGTGGTCACCAGCCTGGCACAGGGCAACGGTCCAGTGCAGGTGGCCATGGCGCCCGTCTCAGCCCGGATCACAGACAGTACGGTCACTGTGGACGGCCAGGCGGTGGAAGTGGTGACGTTGGAGCAGTGAGGGCTGCACGAATGGAAGGAAGGAAGGAGCAGGATGCAGCAATGGAGGCGGAGGCGGCTTCTTCCTCCATCCCTCCTTCTCTTTTTGCAGAAATCGTTTCCTCTTCGCCTCTCGGGAGACGCAAACAGGTGACATCTTCAGTCTTGCAGCTTTGGAATCAGCAGCAAAAGAAAAAGAAAGGATTTTGTGAACCACACAATGGTTGGAGTTTAAAACGGAGAGAGAGAGCCAAAAGGGTGGAAGGAGGCCACTTCCAAGAAGCCGACGAAGCTCCACCCAGGCCAAGCCAAGCTTTCCTCTCCCGCCTTGCATGGACCGCTCTCGATGAAAGCTTTGGCGGAGGGACGGAATATGGGTTTCCCTTCCCTTCTTGGGGCCGTAGACTTTCCGTTGCCCCGCTCCTGCAGAGAGAGCCACACACAGAACCGGGCCGGTCTGCCGTCTTCCTCGAGGCAAGAATTAGGTGTCATTTTAATGTGGACGTTTTTTTTTCCTTCTTTAAAACAAAAGAGACAATTTGGGAATACTTTTTCTTTTTTGTTTTGCGTTTGAAAGTGTAAGAATCTCCTGGAGACTGTGATCTATGGATCCTTCCAAGACCCTTCGGATCAGATCCGTCTCCTTCATTTCCTTCCTTTTTTATTCTAAGTCCGTGCTTGAAACCTGCCCGCAAGTGCTTCTCTTTTCCTCTTCCACTGGAAACAATATTTGCTTGCCTTTTCAAGAACCTTTTCCCTTCAAGAAAGAAATATTGCAAAGCATGAGATGCAAAACTGCAGCGAAAGGGTACGAATGACGTTTCCGTGCACCTCGATAGACCCGGGTGGCCGAAGCGCCGACCAAGGGCTCTTCTGGATGACCTTCACGCCTCATAAGCCACGTCCTCTGCTTTTGGGACTCTTCCAGGCACTTCTTGGTTCGTGAAACTTCAGTTCCAGGCACTTCTTCCTCCACGAAAAGAGGCATTCTCATCACGTTTCCTCCCTTTTTCCTTCTCCAAAGCTTTTTCTATCACGAGCCCAAGCTCTCCTCTTTTTTTTCCCTCCATTGATGGACTCTTCTTCTATCCTCCTGGGATAATTTCAAGTATTTAATTTCACTATGGTTTCCCTTCACAGACAAAGACCCTTTCCCATTTCTCCCCGCATCCACCCCAGCCTCCGAAGCTTGCTTTTCTTTCCCAAGAGTTGTGTATTTACTTGGCTTCTTTTCTTATCAGCAGTTCTTTTATAAACATTTCCCTCCCATGGACATAGACTGAGGGGATCCCCTCTCCCCATCCTCCCAAGATTTCCAGTTTACTTTCTTTCCTTTTTAATTTTAAATATATATATATATATTTTTCCAAAGGAATTGTTGTCGTGAAGATGTCAGGTGTGGCTTTCAAGTCAGTGTCCCGTCCCCCACACTTTTTCTTTATTTTTTTGGCAAACGGAATAACGTTCGAAAAGACTGAGGAATGATTCCCCCGCGACCCAAAGAGAAGCCACCTTTGTTCTACCAATGCCACCCCCTGTCCTGTAGCAGCAGAGCATGGAAACCCCCCTCGTTCCCCCGTATTCTGTCTTATTGCCTCATTCAATAAATTGTTACAGATGTGGCTGCAGCTTCCCGTCTTCTTTCCATTCTGTACCAAAAATGCAGAAGTCCACTTTGGGGTGGTTTGTCTTGGAAGGTCTAGAAATCTTCATATGCAAGTGTGCATCCATTCAGTTCTTAAGGATTGTTGAGATGCAGAGGAAAATAGGGTTACAGCCTGTGTTGGATGGGGTGACACTCCCCCTGAAGGTGCAGGATCTCAGCTTGGGAGTGATCCTGGACTCATCGCTGAGCCTGGAACCCCAGGTCTCGGTGGTGGCCGGGAGAGTTTTAGCACAGCTAAGGCTTGTGCGCCGGCTGTGCCCGTACCTTGGGAAGTCAGACTTGGCCACGGTGGTCCATGCTCTGGTTACATCCTGTATAGACTACTGCAACACTCTCTATGTGGGGTTGCCTATGAAGACTGCCCGGAAGCTGCAATTAGTCCAACACTCAGCAGCCAGGTTACTAACGGGAGCGGGGTACAGGGAGCGTACAACTCCCTTGTTGCGCCAGCTCCACTGGCTGCCAATTAGCTTCCGAGCACAATTCAAAGTGCTGGTTTTTAACCTACAAAACCCTATACAGTTCCAGCCCAGTTTACCTGTCCAAATGTATTCTCCCCTATGAACCATCGAGTGCTAAGATCATCTGGAGAGGCCCTGCTGTTGGTCCCACCACCTTCACAGGCGCGTCTGGTGGGGCCGAGAGACAGGGCCTTTTCTGTGGTGGCCCCTCGGCTGTGGAATTCCCTCCCAAATGACATTAGATCTGCCCCATCCCTCCTGACCTTTAGGAAGCTAGTGAAGATTTGTGGAATGGGGCCTTTGTAGAATGATAGCGGAGATCGGCAATCGGCTAAAGTTATTGACCACAATATATGGACTGAATATACGGACTGAGTTGGACATGATTTTACCTTGGTGAACGGCTTTTGTGTAATTTATTTTATATGTTTCTGGTAATTTTGTTGTTGATGTTTGATGTTTTAGACTTTGAATGTTAGCATTAAATTCTTTCTGTCTGCCGGTCTGAGTCCCTCTACGGAGGTCGAGAAGATCGAGATATAAAAGTTTTAAAAAATAAATAATAAAATATTTATTATTTATTTATTAGTTCCACTTAATATACCGCTCTCTCTGGAGCCCAGAGCGGTTCACAGAATTAAAATAGCAAATAAGGCATAGCAAATAAAACATACAGGTATGACCCCAGGTAATGAAGTTGGGCAAAGTTGGGCATACTTCTTTAGTAGATGATATTATTATTATTATTGCCACTACTGTACCACAGTATGTCACAACAAACAAGATCTATATGCTGGATTTCGTATCACAAAATCACAAGTCGAACACTTCCCAAGCGTCTAGTGTGATGTATTTCCGAATGATATGCACAGCTCCAAGCCAGGTGGCCTTTTGCAGTTGACAGATCGTGATTTTGTCAGTGTTTATTGTTTCCAAATGCCGGCTGAGATGCCAGAGCCTTTGCAGTTCGACTTTGAAGTCTTGATAACGGCTGAGCCTTTCCTGTTGTTTTTCCTCAATGCGGCAGTCACCCGGTATGGCGACATTACATTACATGGGCAGTTCCTTGACAAGATTGAAGGAAAAGTTGACAAGGAGAAGACCTGGTGATGGCTAATCGCGAATGGAACCCTGAAGAAGGAGACAGAAGAAGGCCTGGTTCTTGCAGCCCAGGAGCAAGCCATCAGGACAAAGGCCACTATGGCCAGGATCGAAGAATCAGCTGACGACCCAAAATGCAGACTGTGCACGGAAGCGGATTAAACCATTGACCATAATATCCTCAGCTGCTGCAAGAAAATCGCACAGACTACAAACAAAGACACAACTCTGTGACCCAAATGATTCAATTATTATTATTATTATTACTACTACTACTACTAGCTTGGGGACCCGGCGCTGCCCAGGTTATTTGAGAAAGGCATTTTGTGCCAAGGTTGGTCTATATCAGTTGTTTATGTGGCTTGCAGTGGTCTCGGGAAGTGAGGGAAGGTGCTGGGAGTCCCATCGTCCATGCTCCATCCTCCAAACTGCACCAGGATGTAAAGTGGGTCATGGGGATTCTGTGTGCCAAATTTGGTCTTGCTCAGTTATTGGATGAGGGTCGCAGCAGTCTTGGGAAGTGAGTGGAGGTACTTCAAGTCCCATCATCCGTGGTCGATCCTCCTCGATACTGTACCAGGATGTAAAATGAGTCATGGGGGCTCTGTGTGTCAAGTTTAGTCTTTATCAGTCTGTGGATGAGGTTGGCAGCGGTCTTGTGAAGTGAGTGGAGGCGCTTCAAGTCCCACCATCTGTGGTCCACCCTCCTCCGAACTGCACCCGGATGGGGGCTTTGTGTGCCAAGTGTGGTCATGATCATGCACTGGATGAGGGTCGCAGCGAGCTCGGGAAGTGAGTGGGGCTACTTGAAATCCCATCATCCATGGTCTGCCCTCCTCTAAACTGCAGTAGGATGGAGTGTGGGTCATGGGGGCACTGTGTGCCAAGTTTTGTCTTTATCGGTCTTTGTTCAGGGCTGCAGTGGTGAGTTGAGGTACTTCAAGTCCCATCATCCATGGTTCGTCCTATTTGAAACTGCACCAGGATGTAGAATGGGTCATGTGGGCCCTGTGTGTCTTGGACTTCAACTCCAACCATTTCTGTCTGCCTCGGGCCCTTTCCTCTCCCTGCTGCCTTGGAATGTTGGGAGGCTAGCCAATCAGAGGCGTTATGCAAATAATCCCACAGTGGCAACCAATCAAAACGCTGCCACATATTCCTCCGCACCTCCTGTCCTCTGCAAACACTGACTTTTATTATATACATAGATTATTAATCTAGATCAGGCATGGTTAAACTTGGGCCCTCCAGGTGTTTTGGACTTCTACTCCCACAATTCCTAACAGCCTCAGGCCCCTTCCTTTTCCCACTAGTGGCTGAGGGGTAAAAGGGGGAGCCTGAGGCTGTTAGGAATTGTGGGAGTTGAAGTCCAAAACACTGGAGGACCTAAGTTTAATCATGCCTGATCTAGAGTATATACCCAGTATTGCCAAGGTATCAGAGTGTGCAAACTCCCACACAGGGATAACCTAAGTCAGTGTTTCTCAACCTTCCTAATGCTGCGACCCCTTAATACAGTTCCCAATGTTGTGGTGACCCCTAACCATAACATTATTTTCATTGCTACTTCATAACGGTATTTTTGTGAGTGTAGGCGTGTGCGTGGGTGGGTTGATTTTGTCATTTGGAAGGTGTAGTTGCTGAGATTTATAGTTCACCTACAATCAAAGCACATTCTGAACTCACCAACAATGGAATTGAAACAAGCTTGGCACTCAAAATTCCCATGACCAACAGCAAATACTGGAATGGTTTGGTGGGCATTGACCTTGAGTTTGGGAGTTGTAGTTCACCTACATCCAGAGAGCACTATAGACACAACAATGATGGATCCGGACCACACTTGACACGAATCCTCAATATACCCAAATGTGAACACTGGTGGAGTTTGGGGAAAATAGAACTTGACATTTGGGAGTTGTAGTTGCTGGAATTTATAGTTCACCTACAATCAAAGAGCCCCTTGCACCCCAGCTGACCATGGAGGCCCAGGTCTCTGCGGTCAGCAAGGCTGCTTTTTTCCACCTCCGCCAGGCAAGGAGGCTGGCCCCCTACCTCTCCCGGAACGACCTGGCCACGGTGATCTAAGCCACGGTCATCTCAAGGCTAGATTACTGTAACGCGCTCTACGTTGGCCTTCCTCTGTCGTCGATTCGGAAGCTCAAGCTGGTGCAGAACACTGCCGCCCGGCTCCTGTCTAGCACGCCAGCAGGTTGCCGTATAACACCTGTCTTGCAGGATCTGCACTGGCTGCCTATTGAGCACCGGATCGCCTTCAAAGTGTTGGTTCTCACCTTTAAGGCCCTGTACGGCCTGGGGCCAGCGTATCTGAGGGACCGCCTCACTCCTTACTGCCCATCGAGATCACTACGCTCTGAGGATGCCAACTTCCTGGAAATACCATCAGCAAAGTCGGCACACCTGACATCCACCCTCCGGAGGGCGTTGTCCGTCATAGCCCCCACGCTGTGGAACGCCCTCCTGGCTGAAACCAGAGCCCTGAGGGACCTACTTCCATTCAGGCGGGCCTGCAAAACCCATCTGTATAGGCAGGCCTTTGGAGAGTAGGCCCGTGTGCTCCAGGCACGGTACCGTGGTACCCGCTGTTGCTCCGACTGTTCTATTGCCTGCTTTGTATTGTTTTAATTGTGCAATTGTTTTATGTTTTTAATCCTTGTTGTTGTGCTGGCTCTGTGAGCCGCCGCGAGCCTTCGGGAGTCGGCGGCATAAAAGCCTAATAATAATAATAATAATAATAATAATAATAATAATAATAATAAACACACAAGTAGCTAAAATGCCTTTTTTTTTTATTTAAAAAGGAAACGCAAACTTCACAGGTTCACACCCCCAAATCATCCCAAGGGGGGCTCCTTGCATTTCGGAGCCATGGTGAAGAGCGTCCGGCAGTGAAGTCCCATCTTCGGTTCTGCTGGACCTCTCAGCAGCCTTCGATACCGTCGACCACGGTATCCTTCTAGGATGCCTCGCAGGAATGGGTCTTGGAGGTACTGCTTTGCGGTGGCTCCAGTCCTTCCTCGAGGGTTGTTCCCAGAAGGTGTTATTAGGGGAGTCCAGCTTGACCCCACGGCCATTGTACTGTGGGGTCCCGCAGGGCTCAGTACTGTCCCCTATGTTATTCAACATCTACATGAAGCCTCCGTGTGTGTGTGTGTGTGTGTGTGTGTGTGTACTAATTAATACTAGACCATAAACACTGTGTTGGTTTGGTATTGAAAGAGTCATCAAAAGCAAATAAAATGCAAATTTAACTTGATAGGACGCATTATTGTGCATGTGTCTAGAGAGAGAGAGGTGCCTTTAGGATAGCATGTCCTCTCTTTCCCCCACTTATTTTTAAGTGCCGACAGCCCTTGGCCCTAATCCCGTCCTCATCCAGCAGCCAAAGAGCTTATTCGGAAAACACAACAAGGCGGTGGCCTAGATATTATTCCCTTTGCCCAGCAGGGATTCGTTCGTATTAAGGCCTCTGGCTGCTCCAGTCTAACCCCCTTCTGCCTTTATGCAGGAAGGCACCATCGAAGCTCTCCCGACAGATGGCCATCCTGCTTCTGCTTCAAAAGGTACACACTCCAACACACTCCAAGGCAGTCTAAATTCCACTAGAGTTGGAAGAGGCCCCCAAAGACCATCTATCAATAATAATAATAATATCCCAATAAAAACAAAAAGCTATATTGTATTATGTGAATATTATATTTATTATGTTATGCCAATCGCAACCACCATATTATTATGATATAATATAATACTATAATAATATATTCTTAATTATTAATATATTAATAATAATGCCAGGTGTCGTGATGCAGACGCCAATTAAAGCCAAGCCTAGATATAAAAGGGGGTAACAAAAGGTTTACTGAACAAGGAATGGGAATGGGACTAACAAAAGACTAGCCTAACCAGCAAAAACCCACAAAAAACCCGAGGGAAAGCCAAAAAAATCACTGTAGGAGAATCCAAAACAAACTCAGGACGTCCTCTGTGACGTGCTTCGAGGGATGATCCAAAAGCGTAGTCGGTAACCAGTCCGGAGTCAAGGGCAGGGGAATGACGGAGGAAATGAGGAGACAATCCAAGGTCCAACAGGAGAGAATGTCCAGCGGAGTTCAAACCCCGCAACTAGGAACACACGGCTGTAGGAGTAAACTGGATCAGGGACACGATGCAAGATAACAGGATACCAAGATAACAGGATGCCAAACAGGATACCAGAAACAACTCCTTGCCCGCCGCAAGGAGTCACTCCCAAAAGCCCACATTATATAACCCTAAAGATCAGACTTGCCCGAAGAAGAACACTCCCCTTGATCAGGCGTTGCAGCTGCTTCCCTCTCTGCAGCTGACACTCCTTGTGCGTCTCTCCAAGCTCCCCATCGTCTCTTAAAACTTAGTGTTTCCCAATCATTCCCAGAAGTTTCAGAGGGCCAGTCTTTGTCACTTTCAAATCCCATAAAAGTATCACTACTGGAGTCTGCATTACACACATCCCTAACTTCCTGTACCCAGGTCCAATCTAAATCAGTATCACAGCAGAAAGTCTCCTTGGGTGATGTTGTTTCCAAGTTGCGGTTCTTTCTGCATTGTTGTTTCTCTTCTAGACCTGTTTGGCATGTCTTCTCGAAAGAGGCCGCAGCATTGTGGATAGTGCGTCTCCATGCCTCCTGATATGAGGCCAGGGTGGACCATTGTTGGTGATCAATCTGGCCGAGCCTGAGATGTTGTTTCAGGGAGTCCTTATATCTCTTCTTTGGGGCGCTGACCCATGGCAAGTTCACCGTAGAGTAATAATAATAATAGCTAATATGATACAATGGAGTTCTTGGTTGTGATTCGAATAAATAATAATAATAATAACTTATATTATACAATGGTGTTCTTCATTGTGATTGGGATCAAATAATAATAGTAATAATAATAGCTAATATGATACAATAGAGTTCTTGGTTGTGTGTTTGGGATATATAATAACAGTAATAGTAATAATAGCTCATATGATACAATAGAGTTCTTGGTTGTGTGTTTGGGATATATAATAACAGTAATAGTAATAATAGCTCATATGATACAATAGAGTTCTTGGTTGTGTGATTGGGATATATAATAACAGTAATAGTAATAATAGCTCATATGATACAATAGAGTTCTTGGTTGTGTGATTGGGATATATAATAACAGTAATAGTAATAATAGCTCATATGATACAATTGAGTTCTTGGTTGTGATTGGGATCAAATATTAGTAATAGTAATAATAATAACCGCAGTCCTTTTTGTCCTGGGCGTCGACCGAGCCAGGATAGACTTCGTTTTGGTTCGCTTCTCCCTAGTGCTGATGGGTGAGGTGCTCTTGGCTCCACTCCTCAGCCGAGACCTCCCTGGCTTGGTTGGACCTGCTGGTAGTAGTTACACTACCACCAGCACAGCTCTCAGCATCCTTGGAGCAGATAAGACCCCCACCACGACAAGGTGGCACCCATCCGGGATGGGAGGGGGATTATTGATATTCAGTAATCGAGCATATATATCCCATGTGCTGTAACATACTGTGGTTTTGTGTCAGTAAAATTATAATAATAATAATAGCTCAGATGATACAATGGAGTTCTTGGTTGTGATTTGGGATAAATAATAGTAATGATAGCAATAATAATAGCTCCTATGATACAGTGCAGCTCTTGGATGTGATCGGGATATAATAAGTGGCTGACCGAGAATTCTGGCGTGGGCTCTGTCCGTGAGATCACGAAGAGTCGGAAGCGACTAATAATCATCATCATCATCACACTTTATTACTTATTAATCGCCCTCCATCCAGAATGCTCTGGGCGATTTACACAAAACAATAAAAACAGGATAAGACATAACACAGATCATAGATTTAAAAAGTTAAAATTACAAGCCGAATGCTCTACTGAATAGCCAAGTCTTGAGTGCCCGGGTAAAAGGCCGCAGGTCACGCATAGCTCTCATATACAATGGCAGTGAGTTCCACAAGGCCAGGGCAGAGATCGAGAAGGCCCTATGCCTCGTGCTAACAAGACGTACTTCTCTGGGGCTTGGTATGTAAAGCAGATTATGTTGCGGACTCCGTTGCGGAGTCCCTTCCAAGGAAAGTGTGCATATTGTTGTGTTCTTTATTATGTACTAGCTGTACCCGGCACGCGTTGCTGTGCCCTATTTAGGAGATGTGAGAAAGTCTGAGTATGTAAGGGTTGGAATTGATGTTACTTATGGTCTTGGTGGGGTCATGGCTGTGTCGTTGTGGGTTGTTCTGGTGGGTGGGATGTTGAAGTCCTGTGGAGTTTGTCAGTGTGTGGTGTTCCTGGCGTTCTGCAGAGCTTGTGGATATACAATGTTTTTTGTCTTTCCGTCTGCTGTGTTGATGTAGAGGTTCTGTGGTTTCCCAACTCTGGAGCACGCTACGTAGTGTTGTCCGTGGGAGAAGCATTCTGTGTCAAGGTCTATGCCACAGATTTGTAGTGTTTGTCCTTGAGCCTTGTTTATGGTGATGGCAAAAGCTAGTGTAGTGCAGTGTCTTTCTGTTCTGGCGTTTGTTCTGCCCTTTTTTGTGTGATGTATGTAGCGTTGCGAGTGTGTCATCCGATGCTGTTCTTTTTAGGAGGCATGGCTTGTCTTTTGGGTCAGCTTATGCCTGTGTGGAAGGAAGGAATGGCATACAAATGGGTTGAGCAGTAGATGCAAGGTTGTGTTATGTGCGTATTGTGTTGTGTGTAGGTATTACTTTTGTGTTATTCTGGGGGTATGTGTTTGTCAGTGGTGCCTGTGTCCCTGGTGCCCTATTTGTCTCCCTCCTAGATCTTGACCGTGGCAGTTTAACCCTCAACTGAAATCACTCAGCATTCTAAGTGCCTTTGCCCACCGTTACTATGGTAACTGATGTTGGCCAATGGGTTTCGCTGGCTGCCGCAGAGGATGCTGGGAAGTGTAGCTTTTTTGTATCATTGTTTTGGGGGCCTTCTAGGTTTTTTTGGGGGGAGGGAGTTTCTTTGCTAAAAACCTTCCTTGCCTGAGGCCTATTTGTGATTGCAAGTTTGGTGTCTCTGCCTTGGAAGGTTTCTCTGTCTCTGTCAGTCGTTTGAGGACGGGACCTCCTTTATATAATAGATATGTTCTATGGGAAATGCTGGAATATTGTATGATGTATTTCTTATATTGATATATATTGACGAAAACTGAATATTTTACTACAAATATAGATGGAATTTCCTTGATGCATTTCTCCCTACTGCTTTCTCGAACCATTGTGTAGAAGATGAAAGAAGTCCTGTTGGTTGACAGTGGCAACCTGGGCCTCCATTGTCAGCAGTGGATCCAAGACAACACCCAGACTCTTGATGGTGGTAGACGGTGCTAGAGGTGCACCATCGAAAGTGGGGAGGGGATGTATCTCTCCTGCCGGGTGGCCAGGCCACAGGATCTCGGTCTATGCCTGCTTCCAGGCATAAGATGAAATTGTCCGGTATTGCGGTTATCCCAGGCTCCAGGCGCAGAAGTAACCGGGTGTCGTCGGCGTACTGATAGCACTCCAGGCTGAAACTCCGTACCAGGCTGGCCAGCGGTTAAGCATAGATGTTAAAAAGTAGAGGGGAAAGAATGGCACCTTGGGGAACCCCACACAAAAGGGGGGAGCTTTCAGAGACTTGGGCCGAACACTCCACATGATGTTTCTGGTTACGGAGAAATGAGTCGAGCCATTTGAGGGCCAGGCCATGGACTCCCGGTATGGCGAGACGATGGATCAATAGGTCGTAATCAACAGTATCGAACGCTGCTGTGAGATCGAGAAGCACCCACAGCGCCGATCCCCCTCTATCGAGCTAGCAACGAAGGTCAGCTGTGATGGCGACCAGTACTGTCCCTGTCTCATGGCCAGGGCGAAAGCCTGGTTGGAAATGATCCAGGCCGGCAGTATCATCTATGAATTGTTACAGTTGTCTAAAAGCTGCCTACTTGATCACTTTACCCAAGAATGGGAGGTTTGAGACTGGTCGGTAATTGGCAGGAATCATAGGATCTAGGTTTGGCTTATTCAACAGTGGGCGGACTACTGCTAATAATAATAATAATAATAATAATAATAATAATACAGCTCATATAATAATGGGCTTGGACTAGATGACCTTTGGAGATCCCTTCAACTCAACGAAAAGAGTTTCTATCTTTATGCATATTTTTTAATGTGCCTTCACATAATAATGAATAACATTGTGCCGCCGTCCGGAAAGCTTCCTTTTTGGGAGGAATGGGCAGCTTTGTGACCCGGAAGCGGGCAGAGCGTTTGCAATGGCACTCCATTCTGCCCGGGCTTCTGGCCACTGACTTAGGAAAGTCCAGCTCTTCTTGTTTGTTTGTTTGGTTGTTGTTGTTGTTGTTGTTGCTGGGGTCTGTCCGCCTTGACCCTCAGGCCGTAGTTGGCAAGTCTAGAACCACCGGATCCTGATACCTCACCAGTGTGAGTTCTACCATTGCCAAAAACAGCCGGAGAAAACCAAAGACAAGCAGGAGGGGACACATTCCTCCAAAGGATCAGCCAAGGGTTCTGCCAGGATATCGGGTCCGACGGGCCTGCAACCGGGGAGGAAAAAAAGGAAATACACACTCATTGAGTAGGAAACATGTGGCTCCTTCCATCCCCAGTCAAAGCCCCAATGATGCAGATTGGAATTGCATTATAGCTGTGTTTCCCAACCGCTGTTCCACGGCACACTAGTGTGCCGTGAGCGATCACCTGGTGTGCCGCGGGAAAACCTCTCTTCCCCCCTTTATTCCCCCTCCTGCCGAACTCCTGCTGCTACTGCTTGGAGGAGGAGGAGGAAGGGCCGGATGGCAGCAAAGAAGAAGGGGCCCAGAAACTGTAACTCCCAAATGTCAAGGTCTATTTTCCCTAAACTCCATCTGTGTTCACATTTGGTCATATTGAGTATTCATGCCATCATTGTTTGAGTCCACAGTGCTCTCTGGGTGTAGGTGAACTACAGCTTCCAATCTCAAGGTCAATTCCCAAGCAAACCCTTTCAGTACTTTCTGTTGGTAATGAGAGGACAATATGCCAAGTTTGGTTCAATTCCATTGTTGCAAGATTTCAGGATGCTCTTTGTGTGTTAACTATAAATCCCAGAAACTGTAACTCCCAAATGTCAACGTCTATTTTCCCCAAACTCCATCTGTGTTCACATTTGGGCATATTGAGTATTCATGCCAAGTTTGGTCCTGATCCAACATTGTTTGAGTCCACAGTGCTCTCTGGATATAGGTGAACTACAACTCCAAAACCCAAGGTCAATGCCCACCAAACTCTTATAGCATTCTCTCTTGGTTATGGGAGTTCTGTGTGGGAAGTTTGTGTCTTTCTGCCATTCCTGCCAGGATATCTATGTTGTGTTCATCGAAACAGGTCCAGGTTTCACACTGAGTGTATAAATAAATTTAAAAGCATATTAACTATATCTATTACTGTGTTAGTGTGTCATTTCGTGTCATTTTGGTTGTCGGTGTGCTCCAGGATTTTGTAAATGTAAAAAGCGTGCCGCAGCTCAAAAGAGGTTGGGAAACACTGCATTATAAGATCGGTATAGACCAGGCATGGGTAAACTTCAGTCAGTATAGAGACCCATATTGTGCAGTATAGACCTATACCAATAGAACTGCATCGAATGAGTCCACTTGTAGTTGTAGTATTTCTCTTGTAGTTGTCTAAGGGCAAAAACCATATCTGTGGTGCTCCTATTAGCTCTGAAGCCGCATTGGCTTTCCGGGCGAAGTTCTTCTGCAATGGCAGGAACTAATCTGTTCAGGAGTATCCTTGCAAGGATTTTTCCAGCAATTAAGAGCAGTGTTATACCTCAATAGTTTGAGCAATCGGATTTTGTTCCTTTTTTCTTATACAGGGTGATGATAACTGCATCTCGGAGATCTGATGGCAGTTCACCTTTTTCCTAGCAACACACAAGGAGCTCGTGGAATTTAGCATGGAGTACATGACCTCCCTGTTTCCAAGCTTCCTGAGTCCTTCCTGAATCTGAATCTGAATCTTCTCTCTCTCTCTCTCTCTCTCTCTCTCTCTCTCTCTCTCTCTCTATATATATATATATATATATATAATGCAATTGAATGTCTATACCAGGGCTGCCCAACTGGCGGCCCGGGGGCCGTACACGCCTCCCAGCCTGTTGGACACGGCCCCCGCTAAGCCCCCGGCTGCCATTTTTAAAAATTTTTTTTTAAAAATCTAAATTTTTTTTTAAAAAATGGCGGCCGGGGGGAGGCGGGGCAGGGAGGAGGAAGAGAGCTAGCTCCTCCCTGCATCGCCCCCCTCCGTCCCTCTCCCGCGCCGAAAGGAGCAGTAGGCGGTGCCAAGGGCAGCGTCACGCCAGGCCTCTGACGCGCTGCCCTTTGGCGCCACCTTCTGCTCCTTTTCGCCGGCTCCCTCCCTAGGAAGGGCGGGGAGACGGCGAAAGGGAGCAGTAGGCGGCGCCAAGGGCAGCGTCACGCCAGGCCTCTGACGCGCTGCCCTGATTGGCGCCACCTTCTGCTCCTTTCGCCGGCTCCCTCCCTAGGAAGGGCGGGGGAGACCAGAGCAGTAGGCGGCGCCAAGGGCAGCGCGTCACGCCAGGCCTCTGACGCGCTGCCCTTTGCGCGCCGCCTTCTGCTCCTTTTTGCCGGCTCCCTCCCTAGGAAGGGCGGGGAGACGGCGAAAAGAGCAGTAGGCGGTGCCAAGGGCAGCGCGTCACGCCAGGCCTCGGCGCCAGAGGCCTGGCATGACGCGCTTGCCCTTGGCGCCGCCCGCCCGCCCCCCACGCGTGGCCCCGCCCCCTGCTCACTGATCACCTACGCCCCCCGAGGTGATCAGTGACACTTCTTCCGGCCCTTGGGTCGGAAGAAGTTGGACAGCACTGGTCTATACTAACCAAATAGCTGTTTCAACCACATTATATGGCATATGTATATCCCATATAATGCAATTGAAATGCTTCAAATGAATCTACACTGACCTTATAACATTGTTCCAAACTTCATTATATGACCTAATATATTATATAAATGCAAATATATACTGTATATATATAGAGAGAGAGTAATTGCATTCATACAAGTAATATTTCTATAAATGCATCAATGCAATTACTACTGCATCATATATATATATATATATATATATATATATAGTAATTGCATTCATACAAGTAATATTTATATAAATGCAATTATATATATACAGTATATGAGATGCAGTAGTAATTGCATTTACAAGTAATATTATTTATATAAATGCAATTATATATATTACTTGTAAATGCAATTACTACTGCATCTGATATATATATATATATATAATTGCATTTATATAAATATTACTTGTATGAATGCAATTACTATTGCATTTATACAAGTAATATTCTTTATATAAACACAATGATAGGAATAATATTTTATGTAATGCAATTATATAGACATAAGCCAATAGTAATTATATTTATGCAAGTAATATTCTTTATATAAACACAATTATATATATATATAGTAATTGCACACACGCGCGCACACACACATATATATAAAATGATGCAATAGTAATTGCATTTATCCAAGTTATAAACATGCATATATATATATATAGAGAGAGAGAGAGAGTAATTGCATTTATAAAAATAATATAGGCTGTTAGGAATTGTGGGAGCTGAAGTCCAAAACACCTGGAGAGAGGGCCAAAGTGGGCCCGTGCCTGGTACAGAAGAATAAGCGCATTGCATCATATGGGCACCTCAACCCTAAAGGGATGTTCCTATTGATTAAATAGCAAACTGGGGCTGGAGCCATTAGCTGTGTCACCCCGGATTCCCCCCTCGTTTTATGGGATCATAGGTCAAAGCAGCACAGAAAGGGGGCAAAAATGCAAGGGAATACCATCTGCTTGTCGTCTTTTCTGGGAAAATATGAGTCCGTCCCATAAAAAGCCTAAAAGGAGAAGGAATGAAGTCCCAGCGGCTGCCCATCCGATGCCATCAGAAGCCTCTAAGGATGCTTCTCAGTCCATTAAGGCCTTCGCCTCAAGGTTTGCGGTTTCAACAGCCAGCTGTCAGAAAAGAGAGATAAAGAAAGAGAAAGAAAGAAAGAAAGAAAGAGAAAAAAGAGAAAGAGAGAGAGAGAGAGAGAGAGAGAAAGAAAGACAGAAAGAAAGAGAGAAAGAGAAAGAAAGACAGAAAGAAAGAAAGAGAAAGGAAGAAAGAAAGAAAGAAAAAATAAGGCAAGAAAGAGAGAGAGAAGGAAAGACAGAATGAATGAAAGAAAAAGAAAGAAAGACAGAAAGGAGAGAAAGAGAGATGGAAGGAAAGACAGAAAGAAGGAAAGAAATAGAAGGAAAGAAGGAAAAAGAAATAAAAAGAAAGAAGGAAAGAAAGAGAAAAAAGAGAAAGAAAGAGAGAGAGAAAGAAAGAGAAAGAAGGAAAGAAAGAGAGAAAGAGAAAGACAGAAAGAAGGAAAGAAAGAGAAAGAAAAATAAGGCAAGAAAGAGAGAGAGAAGGAAAGACAGAATGAATGAAAGAAAAAGAAAGAAAGAAGGAAAGAAAGAGAAATAAAGAAAGAAGGAAAGAAAGAAAAGGAAGGAAGGAAAGAAAGAGAAATAAAGAAAGAAGGAAAGAAAGAAAAGGAAGGAAGGAAAGAAAGAGAAATAAAAAGGAAGGAAGGAAAGAAAAGGAAGGAAGGAAGGAAAAAGGAAGGAAAGAGAAAGAAAGAAATACAGAAAGAAAGAGAAAGAAAAAAGAAAGGCAGAAAGAAGGAAAGAAAAAAAGAAAGAGAAGGAAAGAGAAAGAATGAATGAAAGAAAAAGAAAGAAAGAGAAGGAAAGACAGAAAGAATGAATGAAAGAAAGAGAAAAACAGAAAGAAGGAAAGGGAAAGAAAGAGA
This sequence comes from Anolis apletophallus, assembly GCA_030556195.1. Lineage (NCBI taxonomy): Eukaryota > Metazoa > Chordata > Lepidosauria > Squamata > Anolidae > Anolis > Anolis apletophallus. The sequence goes on along the minus strand of JARBWK010000009.1, from coordinate 136,101,813 downwards.
GAGAAAAAGAGAGAAGGAAAGACAGAATGAAGGAAAGAAAGAAAGAAAAGAGAGAGAGAGAGAGAGAGAAAGGCATGATAATAACACTATACAGCACTATGATTTTTTTTTGTTCCTGGATTATCAATATCGTTTCTTAATTGGTTCCATCATTAAAAAAACATGGGAAAAGTTTAGGAACTGCCAAAGCTTTGCTTTTGCAAAAACATCCCCCTGTAGCATGGAGCCATAGGAGCATTGGTGCCAAAACCACATCAATTCTGCAGTGTAGATGCACCAAAGTCCTGCCTTTTCTGTTCAAGCAACCTGGACTCCGTCCCTTGGTTTTCCTCCTTGGACAGTCACACGAAGGAAGGTCAAGAAATATAAAGTCATGGGACACTCAACGTTGCCTTGGGTCATTAATAATAATAACAATACCAATAATACGTTTGCATATTTGTACAACAAAGGATCCTCCGTGGATGGATCTGGACCAAACAAGGAAAAGAAGGAAGGAAAGGAGAGGAAGAAGGGATGAAGGGAGAGAGAAGAAAGAAAAAGAAGGGAAGAGGGAGGGAGGAAAGAGAAGGAAGGAAGGAATGATGAAAGGAGAGAGGGAAGAAAAAAGAAGGGAAGAGGAAGGAAGAAATAATGAAGGGATAGAGGGAAGAAAGAAAAGAAAAGAGGAAGGAGGGAGAGAATAAACAAAAGAGTGATGAAGGGAGAGAGAAAAAAGAAGAAGAGGAAGGAAGAAAAGAAGTGGAAGGAAGAAAAAGGAAGGAAGGAATGATGAAGGGAGAGAGGGAAGAAAAAGAAGGGAAGAGAAAGGAAGGAAAAGAGGAAAGAAAAGGAAGGAAGGAATAATGAAGGAAGAGGGGAGAAAAAAGGGAAGAGGAAGAAAGAAATGATGAAGGGACAGAGGTTAGAAAGAAAAGAAGAGAAAAGAAAATTGGAAGGAGGGAAAGAATAAAAAGAGTGATGAAGGGAGAGAAAAGAGGAAGGAAAGAAAGAAAAAGAAGGAAGGAGTGATGAGGGGAGAGAGAAAAAAGAAAAGAAGAAAGGAAAAGAGGAAGGAGGGAGAGAATAAACAAAAGAGTGGTGAAGGGAGAGAGGAAAGAAAGATAAAGAAGGAAGAGAGGAAGGAAGGAAGGAAGAAAAGTGATGAAGGAAGGGCGAGAAGCAAGATAAAGAACAGAAGAGAGGAAGGAAAGAAAATGTAGGAATGAAGGAGTGATGAAAAGAGAGAAGAGGAGGAATGAAGGAAAGAAGGAGTGATGAAGGGAGAGGGAATGAAGAAAAAGGAAGAGAAAGGAAAGGAGTGATGAAGGGAGTGAAGACAGAAAAAGAAGGAAAAGGAAAGATGGAAATGAAAGGAACAGAGAAAGAGAAGAGGAAGAGAAGATGGTAAGGAGCGAGGAAGGAAAAGGAAATGAAGGAATGAAGAAGTGATGAAAGGAGAGAGGAGAGAAAGGAAAAGAAGGGAAGTGGAAGGAAGGAAGATGGAAGAAAGAAAAGGAAGGTAAAGGAAAGAAGGAAGGAAGGGAAAGAGAAGAAAGAAGAGAAAGGAAAAAGAAAGGTAGAAGTGATAAAGGGATCGAGGGAAGAAAGAAAAAGAAGGGAAGTGAAAGAGGAAGGAAAGAAGGAAGAGAGAGAAGAAAGAAGAGAAGACCAGTTCCAAACGCATTAAGTAGTCCAGAACCGAATCTGTTCTTGGCCTTGACGCGTGCGGACGGACGGACGGACGGAGAGCACCGGCCTCCTCCCATATTGGCACTACACATAATTGCTCATCGTATCTCTAACACAGCAAAAATGTGCTAGTGCCAAAAAGGGCCGAGGGGAGATTCCTCTTGGGTCCACTTCGCAGGAGAAGAAGAGACACACCTGGGACAGGTGAGAGCGGCAGCAGCAGCAGCAGCAGCAGCAGCAGGCATGAAGGCCAAAGGCCTCTGTTGACCCTTCAAGCAATGCACCCAATGGAATGACCTCTTCTGAAAAGCTAGCACATGAGGTCCTTAGAATAGTTTGCATGGGAGATCACACCACCTGACTAAATCTATAGCATGCATACAGGAAGCCCATATGGGAGTTAAAACTAGGATCAAAGTGAGATACACATATATACATATACACACACATATCATATATAGTTCCTGCAGCACCACTTGCTGTCTTCATATTCTACTATAAGTTAACTTCTACATAATAAGTAAATTAATTACATATAAATATATATATAATAAAAATGACAAATAATATAAATAAAAAGTATATTTTTCACTAAATAAAATGATAAAATTATATATATACATAAAAATAAAAATTATATGTATATACTGTATATTACAAATAAAACAATTTTAGAATTATATATAGAATAAATATAAATAAAAATTATATATATGTGACAAAGAAAATAATGATAAAATTATATATAAAATTGTAAATATATGTATGTATATATGTATATATATAATATGACAAAATTAAATAACTACTTAATAAAGAGGTGCATGTGTAGACTAACTAAATAATAGCATTGGATTAAATTACTAAATAATAAGTTCTATACATTGAATAAATAAACTAAGTAAATAAAACAATTATATTAAAGAATAAATAAATAGAATGAATAGAATATTAGATAAACAAAAAATAAAATAAATACAATAATAATATTAAATAAACATATATATATAATGAATAAAATGATTGTATTAACTAAATAAAATATTAACTCAATAAAGAAGTTAATTTATCAAACTAAATTATTGATTATTAAACTAATTATCAATACGCATTATTAAACTATATAATTTATATTATATATATAGTATATATTATATAAAATGTATATATTGTATATATTGCATAAAATTTGTGTATATGTGTATATATATATTATATAGTATATATTGTATTAAATATATATATGATATATAAAATATTTATATTATATATATATATTGTATAAAATATTAATTATGAACTATATAAATTATTAAGTAATTTTAAAAGACATCCACAATTAAATCTGCAAATATGTTATACTCGCAAATACGGAGGTCTGGGCGATGATCTTGACCTTGGGTTGACCTTTGGAGATCTCTTTCCCGATGATGGGTGCAGTCACTCCATTGGCAAAGAGGCTGGACTCGATGACCTTTGGAGGCCCCTTGTAGGCGATGCCTTCCCGTGGATCTTTCGCTGCTCTGTTTATGGCCCTATGGTAATTCACTGATAGCGTCTTTTCACAGTGAATTCTACCAGTGCCATACGCAGGACAGGAGGGAGGAATCATAATTAATCTCCACGGCACCCCAAGGGCTGGTTTCTGTGGTCTGGAAAAAATAAAACCAGATTATAAGACTCATAATAATAATAATAATAATACATAAATAAATAAAGGGAAATCATCTCAGCTGAGAAATAAAATTGAGAATGATAATTATTCATAATAATAATAATAATAATAATAATCTAATTAAAATGAATAAACAGCCTGTGTGTGTGTGTGTGTGTATGTATGTAGTATGTGTGTGTGTGTGTGTGTGTGTATATATATACACACACACACACTATATATATATGCTGTCCCCTGCCACATGTTGCTGTGGTCCAGTCTGTGTATATATTGGTGTATATATGTGTCTTTTTATGTCTCTTCTGCTATGTTTTTCAGTGTTTTTATGGGGGTTTTTTGAGTGATGGTCACTCGTTGGCCTGAGAGGAGTCTTGTGTCCAAATCTGGTGTCAATTCGTCCAGTGGTTTTTGAGTTATGTTCATCCCATAAACGAACATTACATTTTTATTTATATAGATGAATGAATACATTGCCATGAGTAATAATAATACTCATATATTATTATTACTATTATTATTTCAATGAATACATAGCCATATCTTCTATCATTATTATTATTATTAAAATGCATACACACCCACAAGTAATATCCATATATTATTATTATTGTTATTATTATGCTTTAAATCAATATATAGCTAAAAGTAATATTCATAATAATAATAATAAATAACATAGTCACAATCAATATTCATAGGTGTTGTTGTTATTATTATTTTGCAATGCATTCAAATAGCTTCCATTCTTAAGATGACTTCAAAAGACCTATTTGGGTTTTATCTATTTTTGCAAGCAGTATGGATTGCTGTGCGAAGGAAGGCTGATGATAGGCAGAGGAAACAAACGATAGAAGGATAAGAGGAAATCAAAATATATAGAGGCAGATAGTAAGACAGAGATGGTATATAGATAGATAAATAGGTAAGATAGACAAATAGCAGGTAGACAGAGAGAGAGATATGATACAGTATATAGAGAGAGAGGGGGAGGGAGAGAAAAGAGATATAGATAGATATATTTATCAGCCACAAGTAGTATTCATTCATATCTATTATTATTACTATTATTAATAAGACATGGCCATTAGTAATATTCATATATGTTATTATTAGAGATGATAGAGTCTATCTGTCTATCTGTTCGTCCGTCCGTCCATCCATCTATGTATCTATTATGGCAGAAGGGTTTCTTCCAAGTCTAAGAGTCTGTCTGTCTGTCTATCTATCTATCTACCTACCTACCCACCCATGTATCTATCTGTCTATCTATCTATCCATCCATCTATCCAGCCAGTCATCTTTCTACCTACCCATCCATCCATGTATCTATCCATCTATATCCATGTATCTGTCTGTCTACCTACCTACCTATCCATCCATCCATCTATCTATCCATCCATCTAACCATCCATCTATCCATCCATCCATCCATCTATCCATCCATCCATCCATCTATCCCTCCATCCATCCATCTATTCAGTTAACCAGTCAGCTTTCTATCCATGTATCCATCCATGTATCTATCCATCTATGTCCATGTATCTGTCTGTCTGTCTATCTACCTACCCATCTTTCCATCCATCCATCCATCTATCCATCCATCCATCTATCCATCCATCCATCCAACTATCTATCTATCCATCCATGTATCTATCCACCCACCCATCTATCTATTCATTCATGTATCTATCCATCCATCCATCTATGCATCCATCCATATATCTATCCATCCATCCATCTATCCATCCATCCATCCATCCATCCATCCATCCATCCATCCATCCATCCATCCATCTATCTAACCATCCATCCATCCATCTATCCCTCCATCCATCCATCTATTCAGTCAACCAGTCAGCTTTCTATCCATGTATCCATCCATATATCTATCCATCCATATATCTATCCATCCATCTATCTATCCATCCATCCATCTATCCATCCATCCATCCATCCATCCATCCATCCATCTATCCATCCATCCATCTATCCATCCATCCATATATCTATCCATCCATCCATCTATCCATCCAGCCATCTATCCAGCCAACCAGTCATCTTTCTATCCATATATCCATCCATGTATCTATCCATCTATGTCCATGTATCTGTCTGTCTGTCTATCTACCTACCCATCTTTCCATCCATCCATCTATCCATCCATCCATCTATCTATCCATCCATCCATCCATCCATCTATCTATCCATCCATCCATCTATCCATCCATCCATCCATCCATCCATCTATCCAGCCAACCAGTCATCTTTCTATCCATGTTTCCATCCATGTATCTATCCATTAGGCCTGGGCAATCCTTCGTTCTAAATGGTACTTACAAACCTGAAGTTCTGTTGGTGAACATTTCAGAGCTCTAACAAAACTTTCAAAACTTCATTATTATTTCACTATTGGCGATTTTTAAGACAGAACCAATTAGGAACTGCCATTTATAACAAAATTTTGAAAGTTTTGTTAGAGTTCTGAAATGTTCACCACCAGAACTTGAGCAACACTGTAGAAGCAAAGCACCAGCGCCACCTAGTGTTCACCACCAGAACTTGAGCAACACTGTAGGAGCAAAGCACCCGCGCCCCCTAGTGTTCACCACCAGAACTTGAGCAACACTGTAGAAGCAAAGCACCAACACCACCTAGTGTTCACCACCAGAACTTGAGCAACACTGTAGAAGCAAAGCACCAGCACCACCTAGTGTTCACCACCAGAACTTTAGCAACACTGTAGAAGCAAAGCACCAGCGCCACCTAGTGTTCACCACCAGAACTTTAGCAACACTGTAGAAGCAAAGCACCAACGCCACCTGGTGTTCACCACCAGAACTTTAGCAACACTGTAGAAGCAAAGCACCAACGCCACCTAATGTTCACCACCAGAACTTTAGCAACACTGTAGAAGCAAAGCACCAGCGCCACCTAGTGTTCACCACCAGAACTTTAACAACACTGTAGAAGCAAAGCACCAGCGCCACCTAGTGTTCACCACCAGAACTTTAGCAACACTGTAGAAGCAAAGCACCAGCGCCACCTAGTGTTCACCACCAGAACTTTAGCAACACTGTAGAAGCAAAGCACCAACGCCACCTGGTGTTCACCACCAGAACTTTAGTCACACTGTAGAAGCAAAGCACCAACGCCACCTAGTGTTCACCACCAGAACTTTAGCAACACTGTAGAAGCAAAGCACCAACGCCACCTAGTGTTCACCACCAGAACTTTAGCAACACTGTAGAAGCAAAGCACCAATGCTACCTAGTGTTCACCACCAGAACTTTAGCAACACTGTAGAAGCAAAGCACCAACGCCACCTAGTGTTCACCACCAGAACTTTAGCAACACTGTAGAAGCAAAGCACCAATGCCATCTAGTGTTCACCACCAGAACTTTAGCAACACTGTAGAAGCAAAGCACCAGCGCCACCTAGTGTTCACCACCAGAACTTTAGCAACACTGTAGAAGCAAAGCACCAACGCCACCTAGTGTTCACCACCAGAACTTTAGCAACACTGTAGAAGCAAAGCACCAACGCCACCTAGTGTTCACCACCAGAACTTTAGCAACACTGTAGAAGCAAAGCACCAACGCCACCTAGTGTTCACCACCAGAACTTTAGCAACACTGTAGAAGCAAAGCACCAGCGCTACCTAGTGTTCACCACCAGAACTTTAGCAACACTGTAGAAGCAAAGCACCAGTGCTACCTAGTGTTCACCACCAGAACTTTAGCAACACTGTAGAAGCAAAGCACCAGCGCCACCTAGTGTTCACCACCAGAACTTTAGCAACACTGTAGAAGCAAAGCACCAACGCCACCTAGTGTTCACCACCAGAACTTTAGCAACACTGTAGAAGCAAAGCACCAGGGCCACCTAGTGTTCACCACCAGAACTTTAGCAACACTGTAGAAGCAAAGCACCAGTGCTACCTAGTGTTCACCACCAGAACTTTAGCAACACTGTAGAAGCAAAGCACCAGCGCCACCTAGTGTTCACCACCAGAACTTTAGCAACACTGTAGAAGCAGAGCACCAACGCCACCTAGTGTTCACCACCAGAACTTTAGCAACACTGTAGAAGCAAAGCACCAGCGCCACCTAGTGTTCACCATCAGAACTTTAGCAACACTGTAGAAGCAAAGCACCAATGCTACCTAGTGTTCACCGCCAGAACTTTAGCAACACTGTAGAAGCAAAGCACCAACGCCACCTAGTGTTCACCACCAGAACTTTAGCAACACTGTAGAAGCAAAGCACCAATGCCACCTAGTGTTCACCACCAGAACTTTAGCAACACTGTAGAAGCAATGCCCCAACGCCACCTAGTGTTCACCACCAGAACTTTAGCAACACTGTAGAAGCAAAGCACCAACGCCACCTAGTGTTCACCACCAGAACTTTAGCAACACTGTAGAAGCAAAGCACCAGTGCCACCTAGTGTTCACCACCAGAACTTTAGCAACACTGTAGAAGCAAAGCACCAGCGCCACCTAGTGTTCACCACCAGAACTTTAGCAACACTGTAGAAGCAAAGCACCAGCGCCACCTAGTGTTCACCCCCAGAACTGTAGCAACACTGTAGAAGCAAAGCACCAGCGCCACCTAGTGTTCACCACCAGAACTTTAGCAACACTGTAGAAGCAAAGCACCAGCGCCACCTAGTGTTCACCACCAGAACTTTATCAACACTGTAGAAGCAAAGCACCAGCGCCACCTAGTGTTCACCACCAGAACTTTATCAACACTGTAGAAGCAAAGCACCAACGCCACCTAGTGTTCACCACCAGAACTTTAGCAACACTGTAGAAGCAAAGCACCAACGCCACGTAGTGTTCACCACCAGAACTTTAGCAACACTATAGAAGCAAAGCACCAGCGCCACCTAGTGTTCACCACCAGAACTTTAGCAACACTGTAGAAGCAAAGCACCAACGCCACCTAGTGTTCACCAGCAGAACTTTAGCAACACTGTAGAAGCAAAGCACCAGCGCCACCTAGTGTTCACCACCAGAACTTTATCAACACTGTAGAAGCAAAGCACCAACGCCACCTAGTGTTCACCACCAGAACTTTAGCAACACTGTAGAAGCAAAGCACCAGCGCCACCTAGTGTTCACCACCAGAACTTTAGCAACACTGTAGAAGCAAAGCACCAGCGCCACCTAGTGTTCACCACCAGAACTTTATCAACACTGTAGAAGCAAAGCACCAGCGCCACCTAGTGTTCACCACCAGAACTTTAGCAACACTGTAGAAGCAAAGCACCAGCGCTACCTAGTGTTCACCACCAGAACTTTAGTTTTGTAAGTACTTTGGAATCATTTAGAACCATGGATTGGCCAGGCCTACTATCCATCTATATCCATGTATCTGTCTATCTATCTATCCATCCAGCCATCTCTCTCTCCCTCTCTCCCCCTCCATCTATCCATGTATCTGTCCATGCCTCTTTGTCTCTGTGTCTGTCTCTCTGTTTCTGTCTATGTATCAATCTGTGTCTATCTATCTATCTATCTTTCTATTATGGCCGAAGGGAGATGGACTGGATGACCTTTAAGACTTCCTTCCAACTCTATTTAATCTTTCTGTCTATCTATCCATCCATCCATCTATCCAGCCAACCAGTCATCTTTCTATCCATGTATCCATCCATGTATCCATCCATCTATGTCTATGTATCTGTCTCTCTGTCACTCTATCCAGCCATCACTCTATCTATCTATCTATCTATCTGTCTGTCTGTCTGTCTGTCTGTCTGTCTATTATGGCAGAAGGGGGTTGGACTGGAAGGCCTTGAGAAGTCCCAACTCTAGCAGTCTATCCATCAATCCATCCATCTATCTATCTTATCTATGTATCCACCAATCCATCTATCTAATCTCTCTATC
>JARBWK010000009.1:135450302-135467470 GCA_030556195.1 Anolis apletophallus | reverse complement strand
AATGATCCAAGGGATGGAGCTGCTCCCTTTATGAAACCAGGTTGCAACGCCTGGTCTTTTCAGCCTTGAAAGACGGCGCGAAGAGGTGACTTGATCAAGTGCATAAAAATCTGTACATGCACGGATAAAAAGGTGAATAAAGAAAAATATTTTCTCTGTCACACAACACTAGGACTGGGGGCACTCCTAAAGCTCCAAGGTAGGGTTAGGACAAACAAGGGAAATATTTCTTCACCCAGAGGGTCATTGGGTTATGGAACTCACTTCCAGAGGAGGTTGTGACAGCGGTCAGCCTGGACAGCTTCAAGGCAGGATTAGACAGATTCATGGATACCAAGGGAATCAGTAGTTACTGAAATGGACATCCAAGTGCCACCTCTGTGTTGATAAAGGCAGGCAGGGTTTTCCCCGGGTACTGGTTGTGGGGGGTCGGGAGCAGGTGAGGGTTTTGCCCTCCTTTCTGCTAGAGATCCCTGTGTACAACTGGTGGGCCACTGTGTGACACAGAATGCTGGACTAGATGGGCTGAGGCCCGATTCAGCATGGCTCTTCTTATGTTCTTATGTGTGCCGTTGGAAATTGGAACCTCCAATACCCTTTCTTCCAAACTCAAGGTCAAGACAGTCCATGTTTTGCAGGCGTACGGCAGGGTTGGAAGGACAATGGCTTTAAAGACCCTACGAATGTCCCGGTCTTCAAACGCTCTCTGCTTCATTCGGAGAAATGCTGCACTCACAGAGCTCAAACAGATTGAGAAAGGTATTTATAACCCGTCCTGTGGCAGGGACAATAAGCCCAAGTTCGTATAGTCGTTTGCGATCACATTTCCTTCTATGAACCAGCGCGAACTCTAAGATCCACTGGGGAGGGTCTTCTCTCGCTCCCAGCACCGTCACAAGCACGGTTTGAGGGGCTGAGGGAGAGGGCTTTCTCGGTGGTGGCCCCCTGCCTCTGGAACAACCTCTCCAGGGAAATAGGACGGGCTCCACCACTCTCCTCTTTTCACAAGAGCTTAAGGAATTGGTGCTTTCACCAGGCCTTTGAGAACGACTAGTACTAGCCCCAGCCCCCGGCCACTGGTTAGGACGTGGCCTTGCCCCCCACTTACTACCCCGGAGAGTTCCCCAGTAGCTTCTGGGAACGAGCAGCCCCAGGTCCTACTGTCACTAGGCCTCCCCCCAAGATGGAAGGGTTCGGGCCTGTTCGCAGTCACGAAGGAAGCCTGCCTTTCCCCCAACCAAGAGAGGAAAGGCTTCAAAACAAACGCCTAGGCCGCTCTGACAGGGGAGGGGGCGAAGATGGCGGCCGGGCCTGGACTCACCGGCGCGGCCTGGTTCCGGAGGAAGCCTGGCGAAGCGGGAGAGGAGGCCCGTGTGGTGGCGCGGGGCCTGGGCCTGCCCTCTTCCTCCTCGCTGCCGGGGCCCTTCCCGGGCGCCTCCCCGCTCCGCCGCCGACATCCCGGGCCTGCCTTCGCCCCCGAGGCGCCGAGATCTGGCCCTCAACCGCCTTCGACGACCAACCGCTTCCTCCGGCCAATCAGCCGCCGGCGGGCGCCAAGCAGCGACCAATCGGAGCGGGTTTTGTTGGGAGGCGCCTTTAGAGAGAGAGAGAGAGAAAGAATGAAAAATCGCGTCACGGCCTAAAAAAGGGGGCGGGGCGAAGGCTAAGGCACACTTAATCGATCTCCGAGTTGCCTGAGGATTCTTCACAAGGCATCACCAACCGAACCCAGAGCTACATCCTTCTATGCAGGCTGGCCAAACTTGGGGCCTCCAGGTGTTTTGGACTCCAACTCCCACCATTCCTCACAGCCTCAGGCCTCTTCCTTTCCCCCCTCAGCCGCTTAAGCCGTGCTTTGCAACACCTGCAGAGCTGTTTGGGCTGGAAGTCAGCCTGAAGGAAAGGGAAGTCCTCTACCAGCCCGCGCCACAGGAAGAACACCATCATCCCCACGTCAGCATAGGCACATCTGTGCTTAAGTCCGTCCAGCAGTTCACCTCCCTGGGAAGCATCATCTCTTCAGACGCCAAGATTGATAAAGAGAGAGATCACAGATTAGCAAAGGCATAGAGTGCATTCGGAAGGCTTCACAAAAGAGTCCGGAGCAACAAGCACCTGAGGCAAACCACCAAAATAAGTGTGTACAGAGCTATCGTACTGTCTATTCTCCTCTATGGGTCTGAAACATGGGTCACCTATCGCCAACACCTAAAACTCCTCAAACACTTTCATCAGCACTGCCTTCCCACAATGCTGCCCTTGTCGCCCATTCAGAAGCAGCCCTGCAGCGCCTCACATCCTGCTTTACAGCAGCTGCAGAGCTGTTTGGGCTGGAAGTCAGCCTGAAGAAAAGGGAAGTCCTCTACCAGCCCGCACCACAGAAAGAACACCATAACCCCCACGTCAGCATAGGCACATCTGTGCTTACGTCCGTCCAGCAGTTCACCTCCCTGGGAAGCACCATCTCTTCAGACGCCAAGATTGATAAAGAGAGAGATCACAGATTAGCAAAGGCATAGAGTGCATTCGGAAGGCTTCGCAAAAGAGTCTGGAGTAACAAGCACCTGAGGCAAAGCACCAAAATCAGTGTGTACAGAGCTATCGTACTGTCTATTCTCCTCTATGGGTCTGAAACATGGGTCACCTATCGCCAGCACCTACGACTCTTCGAACGCTTTAATCAGCGCTGTCTTCGCACAATCCTAAATATACACTGGACCGACTATGTGACGAATGTTGCTGTCCTTGAGCAAGCAGGGATCACCAGCGTTGAGGCCATGCTATTGAGGACACAACTGTGCTGGGCAGGGCACGTCTCTAGGATGGAGGACCACCGCCTCCCAAAGATACTACTCTATGGTGAACTCGCCTCGGGTCAGCACAAGAGAGGCGCCCCCAAAAAGAGATATAAGGACTCCCTGAAACAACGTCTCAGGCTCGGCCAGAGTGATCACCAACAATGGTCCACCCTGGCCTCACATCGGGAGGCATGGAGGCGCACTATCCACAATGCTGCGGCCTCTTCCGAGAAGATATGCCGAATGGGTCTCAAAGAGCGCCCGTACCAACTGCGCCCGTACCTTGGGAAGTCTGATCTGGCTACGGTCGTCCACGCTCTGGTCACATCGCGAATAGATTACTGCAACACACTCTACGTGGGGCTGCCTTTGAAAACTGTTCGGAAACTTCAGCTAGTCCAACGGGCGGCAGCCAGATTGCTAACGGGAGCTACATACAGGGAGCATACCACCCCCCTGTTGTGTCAGCTCCACTGGCTGCCTGTCCAATTCCGGGCTCAATTCAAAGTGCTGGTTTTGACCTTTAAAGCTCTATACGGTTCTGGCCCAGCTTACTTGTCCGAACGCATCAGCCGCTATGTCCCACCTCGTAATCTAAGATCATCCGGGAGGCCCTGCTCTTGCTCCCGCCACGTCTCAGATGAGGCTGGTGGGGACGAGGATAGGGCCTTCTCGGTGGTGGCTCCCCGCCCGTGGAATGCGCTTCCTATTGATGTACGACCCACCACATCCCTCCTGGCCTTCAGGAAAAAAGTAAAATCCTGGCTGTGGGACCAGGCATTCGTACACCAGCACAAGGCAGCATTTTAGATTGGTTTTTAATGAAAGTGGGTGATTATGGCCAATGTTTTTATGGACTGAACATTGTTTTAATCCAGAGTGAATGTGTATGGTGCTAATGTAGTTGTATTTTAATGTATTTTTAATGTATTTTAATTGTTGAAGTGTTTTGGGGTTTATATTGTTATTATGTGGGCATCGAATTGTGCCGTACTGTAAGCCGCTCTAAGACCCCCCTTGGGGGTTGAGAAGAGCGGGGTAAAATCCCGAAATAAATAAATAAATAATAAAAGAGAAACGACAATGCAGACTTGGAAACGACATCACCCAAGGAGGCTTTCTGAAAGATGCTTTTGTACTGAGGTGTTGGAAGAAAGTTCTGAGAGTGCCTTGTACCGCGAGAAGATCCAACCAGTTCACACTCCAGGAAATAAATCCCAACTGCTCACTGGAGGAAAGGATATTAGAGGCAAAAATGTAGTACGTACTTTCGCAGACCCGATTGGCGGGAACAAGAGACAGGGCCTTCCCAGTGGTGGCCCCTCGGCTATGGAACACCCTACCTAGGGACATTAGATCGGCCTCTTCCCTGGTTAAGACCTGGCAGTTCGAGCAGGCTTTTGCAGATGAAATATAACTACTTAATTGTGATCACGGAATGATAAGACGATGCGGTGGAAAATGATTTTAATGATGAGACGCTGGGAACTGTATTTTTTTTAATTGCTAATTTTTATTGTTCTTTTCTGTTAGTAATTAACTTTTAAATTTTATTTTATACAATTAATTGTATTTAATACAATTATATGTCAAACCTCGAAGAAGACAGCATATATATACGCTATCTTACTGATGGTAGCTTGTTCAACTCAAGCCGTTTGAGGGCTCGTACTGAGACTCTAAACATGCCTCACAGCCTCAGGCCTCTTCCTTTTCCCCGCTCAGCCACTTAAGCAGGAAAGGGCCTCAGGCTGTTAGGAATGGTGGGAGTTGGAGTCCAAAGCACCCAGAGGGCCGAAGTTTTCCCATGCCTGTTTGAGGGACCTTAAAGTGGTGAGCCTCCTTCCAACATTGTGATTCTGGATAGAAAACAAACAACAACATAACGTAACATTGTTTGAGTCCACAGTGCTCTCTGGGTGTAGGTGAACTACAACTTCCAAACTCAAGGTCAACTCCCAAGCAAACCCTTTCAGTACTTTCTGTTGGTAATGAGGGTTCAATATGCCAAGTTTGGTTCAATTCCATGGTTGCAAGAGTTCAGGATGCTCTTTGATTGTGTGTTAACTATAAATCCCAGAAACTGTAACTCCCAAATGTCAAGGTCTATTTCCCCCCAAACTCCATTAGTATTCACATTTGGGCATATTGAGTATTCATGCCAAGTTTGGTCCTGATCCAACATTGTTTGAGTCCACAGTGCTCTCTGGATATAGGTGAACTACAACTCCAAAACCCAAGGTCAATGCCCACCAAACTCTTATAGTATTTTCTCTTGGTTATGGGAGTTCTGTGTGGGAAGTGTGTGTCTTTCTGCCATTCCTGCCAGGATATCTATGTTTGATTGATTGATTGATTGATTTTATTATTTATGAGTCGCCCTCCACGTCAGTGCTCCGGGCGACTTACACACAAAAACACATAAAAGAATTCAATAGTTAAAAGCTAAAAGAATAAAAAGATTAATTAAAATAGTTCCAGTAGCTCAGGCTAAGTCTGGGAGGTGACCTTAGCCATAAGCCTTTCGGAAGAGCCAGGTCTTCAGTGCGGTCAGGAACTGGGGCATGTCCCGGATAGCTCTCTGATCCGCCGGCATCAAGTTCCAAAGGACAGGGGCCGCGATGGAAAAAGCTCTCCGTCTCGTGGTGTCGAGGCGGGCCTCACTCACACCTGGGATGCGGAGAAGGTCCCTGTTTCCTGAGCGCGGCGACCTTAAATGAGCTGGTTCGGACAAGTTGTGTTCATCAAAACAGGCCCAGGTTTCACATGCCTCATCTTGACTGAAATGTTTTTTGATAGTGTTTATTTATTATTACTGATTGTAATACTGTTTTGGAAGTTGTAGTTTTGCACATGTATATTGTTTTGTGTTCTCTTTTGCACAATGCTGTGAGCCGCTTTGGGTCCCACTTGGTGAGAGTGTTAACTGAAAATGCAAAACAGTGAGCTGATTGGTTGGGCTTGGCTCAGGGAGCAAGCTGGGCCTGGGAGTATTGGCAACAGTTACGTATTTATTTATTTATTTCCTATTTATTCCTTCAGAGACGACGATGCTCTCTGGAAGCCCTTTCTAATAACTCACAGAGTGAAACAAGGTTGTGTTCTTGCACCAACCCTATTTACAATCTTTTTCAGCATGATGCTCCAAAGGGCTACGGCAGACCTCGAAGAAGAAGGCGGCATAGATATACGCTATCGTACTGATGGCAGCTTGTTCA
This sequence comes from Anolis apletophallus, assembly GCA_030556195.1. NCBI lineage: Eukaryota > Metazoa > Chordata > Lepidosauria > Squamata > Anolidae > Anolis > Anolis apletophallus. The sequence goes on along the minus strand of JARBWK010000009.1, from coordinate 135,461,454 downwards.
ACTTAAGCCGTCTGAGGGCTCACAGTAAGACTCTAAACCAGGCCTGGGCAAACTTGGGCCCTCCAGGTGTTTTAGACTTTGTTGCACCTCAGAACCTGGCAGTTCCGAAATAATAGATTTATCCCTATTATTTCGAAATATCAGATTAAAGGATTTCTTCAAAGACAAATCTGACCTAGTACAAGAACCGCAAGCACAACCCAAATTTTATATTAAAAGCACCTTCACACCCCCAGCCCTTGCTAATAACGTGAAAACGTTTGAGCAGATAGTCATTCAAGAGGTATCCAAAATTAATCATGTCAATGAGGAAAGAGTCTCTAATCTCAATAGAGAAGAGCGCCTCATTCTTGAACGCCTAGGTAGCCATCCCGATATAGTGTTCCGTAAAGCGGACAAAGGAGGGGCCACTGTGGTACTTAATAAATTAGATTACATCACTGAGGTATATTCTCAGCTTAATAACACCCGGGTTTATCAACCCCTCTCCCAGGACCCCACCAGTAGATATTCCCGCACTATTCGAGATATAGTGCACCATGCGGAAGTCTCTGGGTTCATTGAGGCTAAACTCGCCAAATTTCTATTCAATCCTACCCCCCGCATCCCTTTGTTCTACCACACCCCAAAGATACACAAATCCCATAGGCCCCCTAAAGGGAGACCAATTATTTCGCCCAGCGCCAGTCTCCTTGAACCAATCTGTAAATATTTGGATTCACTACTCCAACCCCATGTGCTGCAAATCAAATCTTATATCAAAGACAGCACCCACTTCATTAATATCATTGAGAATAGGCCTATGTCCGAAGGGAACTGGATAGTCACCGCGGATGTGGAATCTTTATATACACACATCCCCACGGGGGAGTCAAGAGAGATTATTGAGCAGATTTTTGAATCCCGTCCCCAACCCCACCACCCCCCGTCTCGCTTCTTAATGGAACTGTTTGATTGCACTACCGATTACAACTACTTTTCTTTTGAAAACCAATATTTTTTGCAGATTTCTGGTGTAAGTATGGGGGCAGCAACTACCCCTAGCATCGCTAATCTGTTCATGAATAATCTAGAGCAGGGGTGCTCAGAATGGTGATCTCGATCACCAGGGTGATCTTTGGGCCTCATCCTGGTGATCTTCAGACCCCTGACCAGGTTTTTTGCTGTTGGTCCTCTTCACGCACCCCTGCACGCTGCAAAGAAGTCCTCCGTCGTTGCTGCTCCCCGCTCCCTGTTCGCGTGCCGCCTCCAAAAGCTCCAGAGTCCAAGAGGCAGAATGGGCCCCCTCTTTTGGATTCCTCCTCCTCCCTCCGTCCTTCTCCAGCCACTCAGAGTCATAGGAGACCAAAGGGGGCGGGCCTGGATGACGCGATGCATGGCTGGCCCCGTGCACATGCGCAGAAGCGCCCATTCTGCCTCTCGGACTTCTCGTGAGCTCTTGGAGGTGGCACGCATGCTGGCAGCGTGGAAATAGGAGCAACGACGGAGGAGGAGGAGAAGGATGCTTTGGGGTAATTTCCTTACCGCATCTCAAAGGTCGGTCTTTTTACTTTGGGGTGGGTGCTTGATTGTTCTGTGGCATGTCTCTTTGTTTATTTTTAATGTTTAAAATGGCATTTTAGCTCCAAAGCCTCTCTGCTTGCTTTGTTCCTTGAGAAATATATGTTGGGGAATATGGAAATGTGGGAGAAATGGGGTGTGTGCTTGATTGTTCTGTGGCATGTCTCTTTGTTTCCTTTTTATTTTTAAAAATGGCCTTTTAGGTCCAAAACCTCTCTGCTTGCTTTGTTCCTTGAGAAATATATGTTGGGGAATATGGAAATGCGGGAGAAATGGGGTGGTTGGATGTATTTTTGCATGCCCTTTGTTTACCTTGCTGAGTATTAAATGGCCTTGCAGTTCAAAAGCCTCTCTTCTTACTTTCTGGCTGATAATATGTGTGGTAATATGGCAGTGTGGGAGAAATGGGGTGGTTGGATGTATTTTTATGCTCTGTTTTATATTGTCGTTATTAAATTGAAATGTTGATGTTTTATAACTTCATTTTATGTAAACTGCCCCGAGCCTGCTGGAAGGAGCGGTACATAAAAATGAATAATAAATATAAATAAATAAATAAGAAAATAGTTATACGTTTTACATTTCTGGGTAGGTGATCTTTGGGACTTGGTTTTTTAATCAGTAGCTCCCATGCTGAAAAAGTGTGAGCACCCCTGATCTAGAGACTAAATACTTAACCAGCAGTGCAGACAACAGGGTGGCGGACCACATCCTAGGGTACCATCGTTATATTGACGATATTTTCCTAATTTTGGACAATGTTTAAAACATGGATGAACTCTTGGCACGAGAGCATTAGATTTTCGTTTAAATTCAGCAGAACTTCGGTCAACTTTTTAGACCTCAATGTATTTCTCCATCAAGGCTGCCTCAAAGTGCAAAACTACAGGAAGCCTACGGATAGAAACGCCCTTTTACATTATGACAGCTTCCATGCCACTTCCCTCAAGAGAAGTCTGCCGTATTCGCAGCTTCTCCACCTCAAAAGAAACTCATCGTTTCCTGAGCATTTTGAACGTGACGCACACACCCTTTCTCTCAATCTCGCCCACAGAGGTTATCCCAACTCTATTGTCAAAACTGCTAAAAGCAGAGCGGATTCCATACCGAGGGCACAATTACTTCAGAAAGGCACCAAAAATCCCTCCTCTAGAATAGTATGGCCGCTTACACTTACCCCGCATTCGCGCCAAATACAAAGCATTGTCAACATGTCGTTTGATGACTTCTCTTTATATATCAGATGCTAATTTCCCTTTTTGGTGTATTCTAGATGTCGTTTGATGACTTCTCTTTATATATCAAGTTTTGGCCCCTGGTATCAGCTATACCGGGCCTGGAGTCTCCCCCCCCAGATTGCCTATAAACGCTCTAAGAATCAAAGAGAGTATCTTGTCCATAGCAACCATGTCATCCACCCAAAAACTACCTCCCTGCGCCCGGGCACCAAAAAGTGTGGTTCTTGTTCGGTATGCCCTCTTATCTCGCCCAACACAAGCATTCAAAACAACCAAACAGGTAGAATATTATGCCTTAGGGATGAAATTACCTGCGCCTCCTTGGGAGTCATTTACTCCATTCAATGCTGTTGTGGCTGCAATCGCCATTATACTGGGATGACCTCCAGGTGTCTTAGAACACGGATTATGGAACACCTTTCTAGAATTAGATGTGGGTCCCTTGACTCTGGGTTTTACCAACATTGTGCAGAAAAGAAAATTGATCCAAACATGCTAAAGGTGACAGGTTTAGAAAAGGTACGTTTCCCCCCTGATTGTGACAAACAGAACATCTTGCTAAAAGCTGAAAGAAAATGGATTTTATTGTTATCCAGCGAGCCCCCCTTTGGGCTCAACGAGACCCTCTCTGTGCAAACCCTGTTGTTGTGAACTCACCTGTGTTGTATTTGGCTATATAAAGCAAACTACTCCTGCAACCTGGTGCTGATTGCAGCCCGGGAGATAACTCACAAGAGCGATCTGTATTGAAACGCGGAAACGCGGTATGTATGTACTCTTAGAATGCTGTTATGTTTTACTGTTAATATGTACCTTTATGTTGTATTATATGCGTTGCCACCCATGTCATGTATTCACTGAATGCTATTCCATGCTTAGAAATCTCTCGTTCCGACCTTGAGTCCAAATTGGTCAACTACAATACTGGGGAGGAGCGGTCAGAAGTGATCAGCGCCCTGAGGAAGCAGTTACGCGAAACGGCCATCTTGGCGTCATCAGCTTACCTCCAGCCGTTGGCGCCTGCCCACCATAGCAGTCACCAGCTCTGCCACCTACCAAGGTTCCCCTATTGGCTCAGTCGCAGGTCCATGGGTCACCATACTCAGGACTTTACTAAGGGTTACTTAGTGTCATGTGGAATACTCCTTCGCCCAACTTTGTATATGGGCTTGTGATTCATGCTTATATTGTGTATTGATCACATGATTGATAAATTGCATTACATTGTACTGTTTGTAATATTGTTCTGCTATTGAGCATATACTGTTATACAATATAGTGGTTTTTACCTACATATGCTATGTTTTGGTATTCCTTTGACACTGCCCCTCTCAAAGAGAAACGACAACGCAGACTTGGAAACGACATCACCGAAGGAGGCTTTCTGCTGTGCTTTCTGAAACCAAACTTGCCTATCTCAGATTGATCTTTTCAGTCATCAACACACTTGTAAAAAGCGTGGGATGAGTCCTTCCTAATAATCTTTGTTTACAAAGTAATGCCGAGAGAATACTTGGGCTACACAATAATTAAAACACATAAACAATGTAAAAAATACCACAATATCACATTTTAGAACGTATTTATAGAGATATATTGTGGCTTTGAGCCTGCCACTTTTGGACTCTTGCTTGCTGAGGTCTTCCTGCGAGTGTCTCTATAGTAGATCTCAGAAAACTATGCCTTGATTTAAGTCGACCAGTAGCGACTTGCAGTATTTCTATAAAAAGCCTACCTGCTCTTAGGAATTGTGGGAGTTGTAGTCCAAAACACCTGGAGGGCGGGCCCAAGCTGGCCCAGGCATGGATATTAATCCTTTCACTATTGGTTGCGACTTCCCGGCAGATGTCAGGTTCAGCGCCTTCCAGGTCACGCAGGAGGGAGTCTCTCTTTTGGTCTCAGCCACTGATTGAGGTTCTAGGGTTTGAGCCTGCCACTTTTGGACTCTCGCTTGCTGAGGTCTTCCTGTAGATCTGTAGCACAGCAGTTCTCGTTTGTGCCTGGAGGGCAGGGGACAGGGCCTGGGGTCCCATTAGCATTAGAACCGGCCGTGCTAGAACAGGATTCTGAGGATGAGCTAGATGACTGGGGCGAAGGGCAGCTTTCCCCGCAAGGGCCTCTTTCGCCCACAGAGAGCTTGGCCTGGGAAGAAATGTGTTTTGGTCCAAGGGATGATTCAGATCACCAGGTGCAGTCTGATAGCGATGCAGGGAGTTATGAGCACCCGGGAGGGAGATCTTCCCAGGAGCCCCCTGAGGAAGATATGGAACAAAGCGCGTGGGAAACGGCTAGGGAGGAAAGCTCTCAGGGAGATAGCAACACAGCTGCCGAGAGACAAGGTCGAACCTTCGATAGGAGACGGAACATCGAGGCTAGTAGGAGGGATTGGTCCCGGGCCCTAGACCGGCCGAGGTCCGTCAGTGTCACAATCACCGACTTAGTACTGCCCCTTTAACACACACACGGAGACGTAGCAAAGGCTAACTAATTTTATTGAATATAAAAAGGTCCAAAAGGCAATTCTCTTGAAGAGATCAAAGAATAAAGCAAACAGCAAAGCTGTAGTCCAATTAAGAAGGCAAAGTTCCAAAGATAGTTCCAAAAGCAAACGTGGCAATAAACTTGGCAAGTTCCCGGATTCACTCCGGAACAAAGCAGGGTATCCGCAGCAATGCGAATCAATAACAAGGCAAGGTCTTGGTCCAAGGCGAGCCAAGCTAGGCTCCGTGGTTCACTCCGCTTTCACGCCCTTCAGATCAGACGTGGCCGGAGAACTGAGGATCAGTTCCCACGGGGCCGTTTCTAATCCTTCGGCCGGGCCCTCGACGATCTAGGGCCCGGCGTCTCCAGTCTCTACTTTCCGAACGGTGACGGTCTAGGGACAGATGCCAGCTCCTCCTGCCCTGCTCTATGTCCCTGCGTCTGTTATGGAACGGCCCGCTCTTCCAGTTCAGTATCGCTATCTCCTTGAGAAGCAGCCTCCCGAACTTTCCCATCCGCTGGCCTCCATCTGCTGCTCGGCCAGGTCCTGGGAACCTCGGCCGCTTGGGAATTCATAACTATCTCCGCTATCTGCTTCGCTGCCTCCCATCTCCACCTGGTCCGCTCCTTCCCGGGAGAAGGCTCCCACTGAAATCCCAGGCTAAACTCTTTGCAGGTGAACTGGGCAAAGGCGCTGCTGACCAATCTTGCTCTGGGCCTTCCAACTCGTCCTCCGAGTCCCCTTCAGCCTGCGCGGGTCCCAATGGCATCGGGACCCCCGGCGCCTCACCCCCTCCCAGTGGCACGAACGGGCCCATGGGTGCTACAGTCAGCAGGGATTGGAGACGACGAAGCCTAGAGCGTCGAGGACCTCGGCCGAAGGATTAAGTATAGGATCCGTGGGAACGGATCCTCAGTTCTCCGGCCACGTCTTACCTGAATAGGCGTGAAGCGGAGTGGGACCACAAGCTTAGCCGTGGTCATTAAGCCTTGCCTTGCTTTGCCTTGCCTTGTTTCCTGATCCGCATTGGCTGCGGAGCCCTGCCAAGCTTTTTGCCTATTTGCTACGTTATCTTGGACATTGTTACTTCAAGCCTTTTGGATTATATCACTTCATATTGGACTATATTCTTTGGAACTGTTTTTATATTCAATAAAGTAGTTAGCCTTCAGTACGTCTCTGTGTGTGTGATTAAGGGGCCCGCCAAGTCCGAGCATCGTGACAAGATCTTAGAAAACTATGTCTTGATTTAAGTCAACCAGAAGCGAGTTGCGGTATTTCTATAAGAAGCTACATATTAAAACATGTTTCCATAAGATAACATATTTAAACACACATTATTATTATTTTATTATTATTACTATTATTATTTATCTTTATTATTATTTTATCATTATTATTATATTTATTTGTATTGTTGTCATTATATTTTACTATTATTATTATTATTAAATATATTACTATTACTATTATTATTTATCTTTATTATTATTTTATCATTATTATTATATTTATTACTGTTATTGTCATTATTGATATTTTGCTATTTTTATTATTTATTATTTTATTATTATTTATGAAATTTATTACTATTAGTATTATTTATCTTTATTATTATTTTATCATTATTATTATATTTATTTGTATTATTGTCATTATATTTTACTATTATTATTATTAAATATATTACTATTACTATTATTATTTATCTTTATTATTATTTTATCATTATTATTATATTTATTACTGTTATTGCCATTATTGATATTTTACTATTATTATTTTTATTTTATTATTATTATTTATTAAATTTATTACTATTACTATTATTATTTATCTTTATTATTATTTTATCATTATTATTATATTTATTTGTATTATTGTCATTATATTTTACTATTATTATTATTATTAAATATATTACTATTATTTATCTTTATTATTTTATTATTATTATATTTATTTGTATTATTGTCATTATATTTTACTATTATTATATTATTATTATTTGTATTTTATTATTATTTAATTTATTTTTTTATTTCTCTTATTATTACTACTTTTTTATTTATTAATATTATTTTATCATTATTATTATATTTGTTACTATTATTGTCATTATATTTTACTATTATTATTATTTTATTATTGTTTATTTCTATTTTTTATTATTATTAGTATTATTTTATTTCTATTATTATTACTACTTTTTGATTTATTAATATTATTTTATTATTATTATTTTATTATTTCTATTGTTATTCTTATCGATTTTTATTATTACTATTATTTATTTTTATTATTTTTTATTATTATTATTAATTGTTTATTAATATCCAGGCCTGGGCCAGCTCTGGGTGTTCTGGACTACGACTCCCACAATTCCTAACAGCCTAGACCGGAACTGACGTTGCCTGGAAGCGTCCGTTTCCGGAGGGAGGCTTTAGCTGGAGGGACCAAGATGGCAGCGCCCAGCCCGGCAGCCCTTCCCGCGTCTCCTGTTCCAGAGCCCGAGGGAAGCCCAGGGAAGCCGCCGAGTTCTTCGGGGACGCCGCAGAAGATCCGGGAGCTGATCGAGGGAGGCATCGGTCCTGAGGAGGCCTCGCTGGAAGGAGAAGGGTCAGGAGGAGGAGGAGGGAGGCCAGGCCTAGGCCCAGGCGGGAGGGAGGGAGGGCGAGGCGGAGGCTCCACAGGCCAAGGCCACCCTGGGCTCAACCATCAGCAGCCTATTTAGACAATTTACTTATTGACCGTATTTGTATTAGTGCCAGAAGGGACACAGAGAGAGCTTCATCTATGCCGATGATAGCGCCATCACCGCTCAAGCAGGAAGCTTTATTTACTAGCTTGGGGACCCGGCCCTGCCCGGGGGATTTGAGAAGTGCAGCAGGATGTAGAGTGGGTCATGGGGGCTCTGTGTGCCAGGTTTGGTCTTGATCCATCATTATTGGGAGTTGCAGTGCTATCATGAAATGACTGAAGGTAGTGCAAGTCCCATCATCTCTGGTCCACCCGCCCCCAAAGTGTAGTAGGATGTAGATTGGGTCATGGGGGCTCTGTGTGCTAAGTTTGGTCTGTATTGGTAAATGGATGAGGGTTGCATTGGTGTTAGGAAGTGAGTGAAGGTACTTCAAGTCCCATCATCCGTGGTCCGTCTCACAGTAAACTGCACCAGGCTGTAGAGTGGGTCATGAGGGCTCTGTGTGCCAGATTTGGTGTTGATCAGTCATAGGATTAGGTTTGTAGCAGGATTGGAAAGTGAGGGAAGGTACTGCAAGCCCCATCATCCATGTTCTGCCCCCCTCCAAAGTTCAGTAGGATGTAGAGTGGGTCACTGGGGCTCTGTGTGCCAAGTGTGGACTTTCTCGGTGTTTGTTGGGGGCCAAAGTGGTCTGTGGAAACAGAGGAGTGTGAAAGTACTACAAATCTCATCATCCATTGTCAGTCCTCCCCCAAACCTCACCAGGACGAGAAGGCAGTCATGGGGGTTATGTGTGCCAAGTGTAGTCTTGATCAGTAATTGGATGAGGGTCGCAGCGGACTTGGGAAGTGAGTAGAGGTACTTCAAGTCCCATCATCCATGGTCCACCCTCCTCCGATCTGCACCAGGACGTAGAGTGGGTCATGGGGGCTGTGTGTGCTAAGTGTGATCTGTATTGGTCCTTTTTGGTGGCCTCAGTGGTCTGTGGGAACCAAAGTGTTTGAAAGTACTACAAATCCCATAATCCGTGGGTCATGTCCCCCGAACCGCACCAGGACGTAAAGGGGGTTAGGGGGGGGTTATGTGTACTAAGTTTGGTGCATCACCCGCGCTGGTCGCTGTGGCCTGTGAAAGTGGCGGCCTGTGAAAGTGGCTGCCACATTTCCGCCCTTCCGCCCTCCGCACACATACATACATACAAACATTCCGCTTTATAAAGGTATACAGATACAGATTTACAGTATTTATATTCTGCCCTCCTTCTCACCCCGCAAGGGACTCTGGGCGGATTACATTGTACACATACATGGCAAACATTCAATGCCATAGACCAGTGTCTCCCAACCTTTTTTTGAGCTGCGGCACATTTTTTACATTTGCAAAATCCTGGGGCACACCACCAACCAAAATGACACAAAATGACACTCTTAACACAGTAATACATATAGTTCATATGTTTTTAAATGTATTTATACACTCAGTGTGAAACCTGGGCCTGTTTCGATGAACACAACATAGATATCCTGGCAGGAATGGCAGAAAGACACACACGAAGGTCTTGCTCAACAGCTGGGAGTTATAGTTCACCCGCAATCAAAGAGCATTCTGAACTCCACCAATGATGGAATGGAATCAAACTTCCCACACTGAACTCCTATAACCAAGAGAAAATGCTATAAGAGTTTGGTGGGCATTGACCTTGAGTTTCGGAGTTGTAGTTCACCTACATCCAGAGAGCACTGGACTCAAACAATGTTGGATCAGGACCAAACTTGGCATGAATACTCAATATGCCCAAATGAGAACACAGATGGAGTTCAGGGGAAATAGACCTTGACATTTGGGAGTTGTAGTTATTGAGACTTATAGTTCCCTACAATCAAAGAGCATTCTGAACCCCACCAATGATAGAACTGGGCCAAACTTCCCACACAGAACCCCCAGGAGGCAAGAGGAGGTCTCTACTTGGGGAAAGGAGGCGGGCCTTCCCAATGCATGGAGAGGAGAGACCAAGTAGACAACGGGTGGGGAGGGGTGTTTGTAATTTGTGCCTTTATCGAGGTAGGATTCTTGGGGTTTTTATACTTGAAAACACTAGACTCTCCCCTGGAGGTTCCAAATTTTCACGGCACACCTGATGATCACTCACGGCACACTGGTTGGGAAACACTGCCATAGACACACAATGCATATAGACAGACAATCAGAGGCTATTTAACTTTTTTCTGGCCACCAGGGGAGCTATCGCTTCACCATCCATCTGCAACACTGATGAAGTACTTTCCGCATTCCCCTCATGCTTTTTGCTGGAGATTTTTTATGGCCTCGTAAATGAGTTAAATTAGCCTCCCCACACATAAGTGGTACCTTAATTTCCTACTTGACAGATGCAACTGTCTTTCGGGTTGCAAACATTGACAACAAGCTACACAATTGGCCTCGTGTCCATGCAGTCCAACCCTTTTCTGCCAAGAAACAGGAAAATCGCATTCAAAGCACCCCCGACAGATGGCCATCCAGTCTCTGCTTAAGCCTCCACCACACTTCAGGGCAGAGTTCCACTACTGAACATCTGTGTGTTAGGAAGTTCTTCCTCATGTTGGAGCGTGAATTTCCCCTGGAAGAAGAAGGGTCAGAGGAGGAGGAGGAGGAGGGAGGCCAGGCCCAGGCGGAGAGGCTAAACCTGAGCCCAGAGGGGAGGCCGCGGCTCCAAAGGCCAAGGCCACGCTGGGCTCAATCATTAGCAGCCTATTTATTTAATTTATTTATTTGCAGTATTTATATTAGTGCCAGAAGGGACAGAGTTTAATCTATGCTAAACATTCAATGCCATAGGCACACAACACATATACACAGACACTCAGAGGCTGTTTAACTTCTTTTTCTGGCCACCAGGAGCTGTCACTCAAAGTCCATCTTCAACACTGATGGAGTACTTTCCGCATTCCCTGCATGCTTTTGCTAGAGATTTTTAGGGCCTCATAAGTTTGTTGGTTACCCCACACATAGGTGGCACCTACATTTTACTTGACAAATGCAACTGTCGCTTGGGTTGCAAAGGTCAACAAATAAGTTACACAAAATTGGCCAGAATCTCACTCAACCTGGGCTGGCATGGAACTCATGACCTTCGGTCAGTAGTGATCTTAATGCAGCTGACTCCCAGCCAGC